>QOCX01000623.1:0-22976 GCA_005959815.1 Sarcophaga bullata | reverse complement strand
TAGGCCTTAATCCTGACTGAAGAATAGCAATGATCAATTATATATGTTTGTATGTATGTATAGTGGCAAATACCTCCTTTAAGTGATTTAAATGTTTGATTAATTTTTTAAAAATTTTTTAAAATCTGGACTCCTAACGAACACTTGATGACAAATCTATGAGAGCTTCTCACACAGTTTTTATTTGCATTTATTTTAAATTTTGTTATTCATAATGAGAACGGATTCGAAGTAAATTTCATCAAAACCCCACTCTTTTCTCATCCATCCAGTGAAGGGAACGAACTTGAGTTGGATTCCTCGATTCACATTTCAATATGACTTCCTAAGTATTGCCGAACATATTTATGTGCATGGTTTTTAATTTGAAAATTTCCTTTCTAAAGGAAGAAAGCATATTTCCACCTTTCCTTTGGCGAAAGAGCAGCTTTTACTTTAATTACTTCAATAATTCATGTTTAGTAATAATTTGTTTATTTATTTAATACTACTTAGAGAGTTCATAACTCAGATGAATATGTATTTCATTTCATTCATTAACACAATTTAAAATTCTTTTTTTGTTTCAGCGTTAACAAAAAAAAAAGCCTGCTGTTTTATTCTTTTCATATCATATTGCATACAAACAAACAAAAAAAAACATTTCAAAATGAAAAGAAATGAGTAAGTTGAACAGCTTTACGAATTGACCAAACAAGCCAGCACCTATAATTAACGTCTACAAAGTCAAAACTCAAACGGAATCCAAAAGAAGAGAAAAAAAACACGAAGTGGATAATAAATGAATCATTTATCACAACAAATAGTGCCAGAGTTGATATAAAAAAGGTACGTACATACGTATTCCTTTAGAACAAATTTTTGCATTTTTATTTGAACATCATTTCTTTAAAGGGAAACAATGTTTTTCTCTCTCCTTTAATTTAATTTTTGTAGTTGTTGTTGTTTTTTCCTTGTAAAGAATTTATTTTTGACAAATTATTTTTACAAACAGACAGTAATTTGCCAATTGCAACTGTTAACCTGTCTTTAACTAAGAAGACACATTAAATAAAAACAAAAAAAAAATTGGCATAGAAAAAGATGCCAGTGAAACAACAGTGTCGTTAGTAGAAGAGTACAAAAGCAGAGTAAAAAATAAAGTAAAGTGCAGTAGTTGTTTGAAATGTCTTTAAAATTATTTGATGATTTTCAGAGAGAGAGAGAGAGACAATTAATTGAACAACAAACAAAAGGGCGTTTAATGTTTAAAAAAAAAGCAGACCTAAATTTAATAGATTCACAAAGAGTATGTATGAATGCCGATTGAATGTTGCACCTCCTGTTGTGCATACAACCTTTAAAATGCTCCAGTTACAACGCCTTTTCTATTGTGTTGCTGTAAAGAATAAAAGAAACCGAAGCATATACATTGTTTCAAACAAAATAATGCATTTACAACAACATTTACAATGTTTCCCTTACTAGTGTTTCTTTATTTCTTTTTTTTTTTCAGTAAATGAATCTTTTTTAAAGAAAACATGCTTTTGACACCTGTTTGTCTCTGTACAAAATTGTAGGCATCAGGCTCATAGTTTTTTTCCCCCCCCCCATTTGGCTATGCAACATTCATCATTACAAACATAGAAATTCAGCAAAAAAAAAGACTTCTGAAGACTTCTAACAAATGATCATCATCATTATATATTTGAGTTGCTATGTTATGTTGCCTTTACATCTCATATTTCGCTTTTAGTTTTCTGTATCCTTTTGAAAGTCGTCCTCTTACATTCGAATTGCAACAGAAGCATCAACTTCATCATCTGAGTCAGCAGCAGCAGCACAGCACAAGCATGTCGTTTGTATTTTCCTTGTATTTTTCGTTACTGTTTTAACTTGGCCGAAGGGCTCATAACCAACTACGAGTAAATCTCTAACCTGTAATTATATGTCTTTGAATTTTGACCTACACTTTGTATTCTTTCTGTCCATTCTTCTTTTTTTTTTCTTTTTTCTTTTTTTACTTTTCTTTGACTCCAAAATAGCCTCAGCATATATTACGAATATGATGATCAGAATATATACCTGACAGCCTGACTGTTTAAGAAACTATTTCATACTCTTTTGAAGAATATTTATTTTAGTTCTGTATTCAGTTTTTCTTTCTTTTCTTTTTTTTTTTTGTTGGGGGTCAAAGTGTGTGAATTTATTTTTATTGAATACTTATTTCGGTTCTTTAGAATTTTTATTAAACCCTGTGGCATTGTTAAGAATATTTTTTGAAAGAATATGATGCGCAATAAAACAAAGTCCTGCAGGAAAGTGTTTTTGTTGTACAAAACAAATACAATTTTTAATAAAAATCTTTTTATTGTCATTTCTTTGGATTATTCCGTTGATTAGGGGCCTATTTACAAAGCCTACAGGACTAGTGACAACAAAACAGGCGCAAAAAGTTGATGTGACCTACAATCAGTGTGAAGATACACACAAATATGAAGTCGACGTAGTCTAGTAGGTAGTATTTTGTATTTTAAGACGTGAGGCCAAGGTTCAAAGGCCAGGTCAAAATCTCTGAAGGTACATAAACTTGTAATGAAAAGTTTCTCCAAAATCTGTCGTTCGGAATCTTCTATAAACTGTAGTTCCCGCCACTCATGTATAAAATTATAAGTGGTATGAGAAGCTAGGTCTTAATCCTGACTGAATTAATCTAAAGACCAATTATGTATGTATGTATGCAGGCGTTATGCTATTGTTATGAAGTTATTCTCTATCCATATCCAGTTTCTGAGTTTCATTTTCATTTGTACTATCTTAAGAAAATTGTGCCAAAATATGCCATATAAGCTATGAAATAATTTTTTAAAAATCCTGCAAAGGATCTACTTGAAGTTAAATATACAGACTCCCAAGTAATCTACTCTCTGGTTGACTTTATGCTACCTAAGCAACTAAAGAACTCAACATATTATATTCGGGGTTCGTCGTTTCGAATACTTTCGTTATTTCTGTTATATAATCGCATGTCGTACCCTTTTTTCTATTTATTTTTAGAAAGAAAGTTTCACAAGATCTATTTGGTCTTGCATAACCTTACGAGTTCAAAATAATGATTCAGTGCCTTAAGGATAACAAGACTACTAACCCTGATGCCCTGCCCGTTGAGTTTTTTAACACCGGAGGCAGTGAGCTGATAGGATGAAATGCATCAGTCTTTCGTCAGAGTATGACTAGAGCAAAGAGTAGCCAACAACTGAATTTCAGTGTCGTCTCTTGAAAAAGAGAGATTCCATGAGATTATAACTACAGGGTTATAAACCTTCTCGCTATCACACTACAGTGTTCTTACAATTGTATTGTGAGAAAGACTAAACCAGACTAGATCCACTAGATCGCTAGATCGACTTGATGTGCACATTACTTTAATAAAGCTGTGCAGTACGACATTGAGCAACTCCTGCAGCTTCGGCAAGATAGGCAAGTACCTCTTACAACGATTTGATACTGCTTGAGGTTTCTGACATACGAGGTTGAACTTCTTCAACTTCAATTCATAAAGAGAGTTCTGCGAACGGCAAGATTATTGCATTAACACTATTTTCTACAAACGATTTCAGATAAGGGTCTGATTTTATGCCCTAGAAGTCTTTAATGAATTTATATATCTTGACTGCACCCTTAAATTAAGTTGGACTGGAGATCACGCTTGAGATTCCTTTTGCCAGCAGTTATAGTTATAGTTTCAATAGGCAAATAATGCGTAAATACCTCTCTCCTGCTTCGAAATATGGATCTTTGCAAGATCTTTAGCTTACTACGACTTGGCGATGATTACCGCATTTAAACCAATAATGAGTTGAATGGGCTTCTCAACGATATGGAGGTTCTGGAGCGCATTGAATCCATGGCTCTGTCATGTCGTTCGTTGTTGATGTTTCAGCGAAACTGTTATTTATGCGCCGATTAGCGGAATGACCTAATTGTAGAAAATCTACTACCGATTGTATGACCGACAGGGAAGTGTTAAGAAGGCAGAAATCATCAAGTATCATAAGTGAGTAGTTTCCTAAAGGCAGCTTACATATCTCCAAGCCTCAACGGATCTACATTTTTGGTCATTTTATCACAAATAACCGAATTGATCTCCGGTGCCATATTTTTGATAAACTGTGCTTGGATTAAAATAAGGATTTTAAGTTTTTAAAGGCAAATTATTTCAAATATTTTAGTGCGGTAAGCCTATCCAATGGCCAATAATTTGTGTGTATGTTTACCTATTTTCGAAGTTATAAATATTTTATATGCCGGTAAATTCATTCTCCATATTCTGATTAGTCCTTTAAGTTCATAAGCCCAGTTTACCATGTCCTCTGAGTCGTACACTTTAAAATTAAAAAAAAAAAAGAAAAAATATTGTGAGAAATTCCCATAATGAACTGAAATACAAAAATTAGTTGCATTTATTAAGAATTCAGGCGAAAAACAGCAAAAAGGCTGGAGGAGAACCTTCAACCTTTTAAAACTAAAATATTAAAGGCAACTTCATTTCATAAAATAAAATAAAAATAAAAAAAAAAGTTTTAAGAAAATATAGCCAACCACACTGGATGGATGCAGTATAAAAGAAAATAAAATAAAATGCGAAATAAAATAAAAAATGGCGATAGAAATCGTGATACCATCACGTCTAGACTCTTACAAGTTGCGCCTACAAAAACAAAAAAAAATTACGATTTTCAAACAAAAAAAAATTGAAAAAATTTAACGAAACTAAAGAAAATAAAACCGTTTTCTCTGCTTTAAAAAAACAACACCATAAGGACACCAGCACCAACAATAATACAATGCACGACTCTGAAGCGTTTGTGAACAAAGAAAAAAAATAAAGCTTAGCAACATGTGTATTGGTGTCTGTTGTTGTCTGTTTCTTGAGCTATTTCACTCGCATCGCAGTGGTGCTGATGTTGGCGGTGGTGGCTGTGTTAAGAATTTGTTGAAATTCCCTTATGCAGCCTATCAAGAAAGAAAAAGTATTTGAAAATGTTTTTTTTTTTTTTTTTTTTTTTTTTTTTTTTTTTTTTTTTTGAAGAAGTTCGGCTCTGTTTTTTTTCTTGTTTTTTGGCTTATAATGGCTAGCAATGGTTAGTTTGATTTTATCTCTTTCTCACTCTCACTCTCACTGTAACTCTCGTTCTCTTTTTACTGTATTTGAATCATAAAAATGTGATTTTCATTCGTTTAACTGATCCTTCAATATGACTTGTTTTTATAGTGGGTTAATTAAAAGCTTTTGTTTTAAGCCTGCTTTGAGCTGGTAGTTAATTATATGGTGCCAAGATGTGTTGAATGCAGTTGAAAGGTTTATGGAATTGAACTCATGACTATGGTTTCAAAAACTAATTAGAAATATTTGATCATTTTTGTTTTGTTGCTTAAGTCGTAATATAGTGGTGACCCATGTAAAGGTTGGGCCATTTAAGAGTTTAAATTTAAGAAGGCATTAAAACAAAAACGGTTTTAAAATTTTGCCAAATTTTTTTTTTTTTTGTTTGTTTGTTGTGAAGTACAATTGTTCCCGGTTTGAAATGGAATATTATTTCATTCACATGGCTGCCGCGGCTGGCCTAACAGTACCTCATTTGATCGGACTAATTTTCGTGCACTTTGTTGAGTGTATGAGGTGGTATGTAGGATATAGCATCACAATAAATGGCCTTTAAATTATCAATTGTCTCTGGTTTGTGGACATATTACTTTTCTTTAATGGTACCCCACAAAAGAGTCCAACGGGGCCAAATCGCATCTTTTTAGCAGCCAATTGACATCACCGTTTCCGCTAATTAAACGGCCCACAAACGTTCGACACAATAAATCGATTGTAGCGTAAGATGTGTGGTAAGTTGCACCATACTGTTAAAACCAAAACATCGTTCACATCAATACCATGAAGAAGGGGTACAATAAATCGGTTATCATGGTGCAATAAGTGTCTCCTTTGACCGTAATATGTGCGCCATCCTCATTTCCAAAAAAATATGGACCGTTTATGTCTCCGCTCCATAAGCCGCTTTGAACAATCTCCCGTAATAGGTGCAGTGGCTTCTGTAAGACCACGTGTGGGAGTATTCTCTGTGCTCCAAGTACGGCTATTTTACTTATTAAAGTACCAACCTTAATGAAAATGGGCTTCATCTGAAAACATAATTTTCTGTTTGTCAAAATTAACATCACCGTGCAATTTGCCGTTGGCCCATCTAGCGAAAAGGATAATCATGGTGCTTTAACTTTTAAACCAATAAAACTTTGTAAAGCGTTATACTGACATCTTTTCATAAATTTCGACGTATATTGGTGTGTAAAATGTTAAATTCTTGAGAACTATGATGAGCTGATGTTGATGGCATATCAACTCTTGGCATATCGACAATGAAACCAATTTCATGAACTTTAGCAATAAACTTGATTATACCGGCCACTGTTGGTCCTTCTTCGCAAACAAATTTTGTACAATTTTGTGTTTGTTTTGAAAATAAATTTCCAATAAATCCCAACGTTACTCAAGGATTAATTCGTTCATTACGTTCAGTGGAGATAATATACTAAATTTAGTAAGAGAATCGGATAACATAAGTATTGTCAGATTCGAATTCACCGATGATTCAAATTTAAACCAAACAAATTGCCCACCCGATATGACTTCGTCTTCTCTATTACGTGCCTAACATATGATAATTACCCAGAAATTTTTTAAATAAGTTTAATGAAGATGAAGAGAAATTAATGAAGTTCTGCAGCTTTCTGGCTACAATCCTAAGACCTTTTTTCCAAAATTTTTTTTCTGTTAACAAAAGTCTATCAAATAAGAAATTTCCATTCCTAGTACAATACATATATTGGCCATTACAACCCTTCAGTCAGGATTACGGCCTAGCTTCTTATACCACTTATGTTGTGGCGGGACCTACAGTTTAAAGTCGACTCCGAACGACAGATTTTTGAGAAACTTTTCATGGCAATTTTATTTACTCTCAGAGTTTTTGCCAGAAATCTGCTGAGAGGAAGTTGGCGAAGAAATATTTTTTCATATTTCGTTTTTGATGTCTGACCGGGGATTTCCATGATTTCCATTCCTAGTGGCAATTTTTAATTCTCATTTGGAAGAGAATTTAAATGAAAACTTCACATATGACAAGTTTTTCAATTTAAACGCATTCTAATACCCGAAAATGTATTATAATTTTACTTCAAATGTTTATGTTCTTAATTATGTTCTTAATTCATCTGCATTTTAATGATAATTTTAGAAAACAAAAACACAAAACAAAAACAAAACAAACAAACGTGAAATATATTAATGAATTTATAGAAAATAATTGATTTTCACTCAATAGAAAATTAACCGAAAAAAATCGATTAAAAAATTAAGCGTAAGAAAGAAATCATTGGCGCCAGCCAGCGAAAGGTTTCGCATAATTAACAAAAACAACAACAAGAGAAACAAAAACAAACAAAACAAAAAAACAAAAATACAATAAAAATCAAAATTCGAAAATAAATTCGACAAAGTCGAGTAAAGAAAACCAAAAAGATCATTAAAAATACACACACACACAGGAATCCTCTTCTCACACGACCATAGAAGAAAAAAAAAAAGAAAAAAGTAACAATAAACGCAAGAAGAAATCAACCAAATGGTCGGTAAAGAACAAAAGAATTTTTATTTTATTTTAATATTATTTTTTTTCTTTCTTTCCATTCCTTTACTTTTTCTTTTTTTTTCGGTTTTTGTTTTTTGTTTTGGTTTCAGTCTTAGTTTTGGTTTTTTTTTATTTTATTTACACAGTGAAACAAACGAAATGAACTTGTTTCAGTTGTGAAGCGTATAAATTGTAACGAAAGCCAGGTCAGACAGACCCAAAAAGGACAGACACACAGGCAATACAAAAGAAATTTCATCAACATCACTCGCATTGGTGGTACTGAAGTCGAGAGGAAGCGATGATAGTTCTTTGGACGTTTGCAATATTGATGCAACCAAATGAAAGACATACTCAGACTGTTTGTGTGCCTGTCTATATGTATGTTGTTTTTAGAACCACCTACAAGTGAAGCAAAATAAAAGAAAGACAACCAAAAAAAAAAGTAGCTGTGTTGCTAGTTGGTGGTTCTTCTTAATTTCTTGCATATTCCCTTCAGAAACCAAGAACTCATTAATAGGTTTTTGCACATCAAAAACAAAAGCCAATGGATTTCAGCTGAAGATCACCAATCATTGTAGGGAGTTTTGAAATGAATCTGTAACATAGAAATGAGAAAATGATTTCTTTTTCAAGGTCAATTCCTTTTCTTTTTAATCCAAAATCATTGAAAATGTCTTGCATCCAACGTTGTATTCGCCCCAGAATTAAGACAAATTATTATTTGAAGAAAGAAAGAAAAAAATTCTGAAATGAAATATCAAATGAAAAGTGTGGGAAATTTCAAATTTTACAAAATATCATACAAATAATGTCTTCCATCTACGGAATCTCCACTGCAATAACGCATCACCTGAAGAATAGTGTAACTATCCATTACGTTCGTAGTTCCTATTTCACATCCAACTGATCGCTACTCTACAGAAAGTTGCATCTGTTTTATACCCCGTTCAGATAACTAATCCATTCCTCTAATATATTTTTCACTGGTGTATACTGCCAATCAATCATTGCACTCCATGACTACTTCAACCAACACTATACGCCAAGGGTAGACCTTGTTATTATTATTACTCCATGGAAATACAAACGCACTGAGACCATATCATCATCTATTGCACTGTCATCAATAGAAACAGCGTTTCCATATAATTTCTCTCCGTTCCCTATAATATCATCCTCTGTCGCCGTTGTTTAGCAGGTAGTGTGTTTGCTTATTAGACGTGAGACCAAGGTTCTAATATGAAAAAAATATTTCTTCGTCGACTTCCTCTCAGCGGTCTTCCGGCAAAAATTCTGAAAGTAAATAAAACTGTCATGTACAGCTTCTCAAAAAAAAAAGAAAAAAAATCTGTCGAAATAGGTCCCGCCACTCATGTATAGACAACATAGCTGGTGAGAGAAGCAAGGTCTTAATCCTGATTTGAATTGAATTGCCACTTGACGTATAATGCAGCTAAGTGTGACTCTATTTACCTTGACTTAATGAATTCTGCTTTTTCCAAAGCAGTCCCATGCTAGTTTCAAACTAAGCTCGTAGAAGTTGTATGCTCGAATGTCGTCCTGGCTCTATCCTGTACTCAGTGCCTTCTATCCGAGCTGAATTGAGCATAACATATGTGCTTGACATAAAATTGAAAATTTGTGCAAGTTTTCCTAGGAGTACGTAATATTCCCCTCTGCGCTCTACAATCCTGACTTCTATATAACTACCAGTCTTTAGTTAATACGCATACAACAGCATGGTATAAGAGAATATAACTATTTCAGATGTAATGGAGGAACTGACAAAGGAAGAAATAGTAACCGCTCCATCCGTCAGATACAATGCCCAACCCTACACCCCCCCCCCCAAAATTGTGAATATCATGTTAAACTCTTCTGTCATTGTCCTAAGCAAAGTTTCCACGACTTTAAATGTCACTGCCAGTTACAAAGATAGTGTAGAATATATTCTCATTATTCTGTTTACATCAATGAATGTCAGTCTCTATGCTGATTCAGTTCAGTTGTATTTATTCCCTGGCGTACTGGGGTGAAGCTAAGGATCGTGACTGTTTAATGCTCACAAACAAATTTTTTTTGATTCGATTGTCCTGCAAGTGTTGCCTATGATTCCTTTTCTTTTTCTTTAAGAAGTGTTTTGTCATGCCAGAATTTCCTGTAGGTTAATAAAAACAACTGATCACTTGAGTAGGGTTTTGCTGACAACAGTTTCGGTAATATCTAGTCGGGTTCTGAGAATTTATTATTTGACTCCGAACGACAGATTTTTTGAGAAACTATTCTGGGCAATTTTATTTTATTTACATACATAACATATACATAATTGGTCATTACAACCCTTCAGTCAGGATTGCGGCCTAGCTTCTCACACCACTTACGTTGTGTGTGTTAATTTTTTATACATAAGTGGCGGGACCTACAGTTTAAAGTCGACTCCGAACGACAGATTTTTGAGAAACTTTTCATGGCAATTTTATTTACTCTCAGAGTTTTTGCCAGAAATCTGCTGAGAGGAAGTCGCCGAAGAAATAATATTTATTTCATATTTCGTTTTTGATGTCTGACCGGGGATTTGAACCCTGCCTTTCGTCTAATAAGCCAACACACTACCCACTAGACTACGGCGAATTTTATTTTATTTACTCTCAGAGTTTTTGCCAGAGTAAGTCGCCGAAGAAATATTTTTTCATATTTCGTTTTGTTCGAGTTATTTAGGCTGGGGTTTGAACCACAGCTTCACGTCCAATAAGCCAACGCACAAACTAGTAGACTAAGCCGACTACTATTGGTTTTAAGTGACTTTATTACTGGAAATAATTCGCCGATATTCAATATCCTCTAATTGTTCTATAATTACAATGATTACTGTAATGACTGCATTGCTGAAAAAACAACTGAAGAGAGTATTGTTCTCGCTTAAACGTTCCTGGAATGCGGACCAGGCAATTGTCCATTGATAATTTGGAAAACATGAAGCTTTTTGAAACCATAAAAGTATTCTTGAAAGTCATAACTAGACCCAACTTATCACAGTCCATGAAGACCATGTTGTAACACCTTGGATTACATTAGGCAAACGGAGTAAGACAAGTTCTCTATTTTACATGACAGAGAATTACTAAGGCTTACACAAATCTGCAGAAAATCTGTTCCACAAGTCATTATATCCTACCTGAAAAGGCTTATAACAGGCGAAACCAACTATAAAAACTAATCAACATTATAACTTAAATATCTATTCTTGGGAGTGTGATGTCTGCTCTCCTGCACAATGTAAGCGTATTCTAAAGAAATTCCATTAATCATGTCATAGTTCATAAACTAGACAAATTACATGACCAAAGCAGAAAAAACACAACACCACACACAACACTACTCGTTCTCTATTTTTTTTTATCATTTTAAATATTGTTTCATGTAATATTTATTAACGAGTATGGACGGGCAGACACAGCACGTTCTGTATTTGGCTTTTGTCACATTTTGCTTATCAATGCTGGTAATCAACGCTGGTATACCGATAGAACTGCATTCAACTAATAATTTACTTTACTTTGGCTGGTTAGTATGGTTATGGGGGTTAAAGGGATGAGATATAATGGAGAGAGAAGAATGTGTTATATGGTGTTGTATCTTTTTAACAATGTGTGCGTTTTACACTTGTGTATTTTTCCAGACAATAATGAACACACACATACATATCGCGTATTGTATCGTATCGTATCGTATCGTATGGTCTAACTATCTAAATATCTATCTAACCACCTATCTATTTGACTAACTGCATAGCTATGCGTACCTATGTTTATATGAAGTATATGTAGATGTTTATGTTTTTGTTCTCGATTTTTTTTTTTTTGTAATTTGTCTAATGCAGTCATTAATTTCATATTAACAAGGTGTGGATAGAAAATTACTTCAACGTTATTATAATTTCATTCATTCTATGAACAAGAATATTTGCTTACTTCGTCCTTTGTCTTCAACTAAAAAAGCTAATGATTAGTTTTATTCCATTTAAAAAAATTTTGTTAATAAAACAACAACAACAACAACAACTTTATTGAGGAATTTTCTTAGGGTTTTTGAACATATGGCCTGCTGTATAATATTCAAGGTCCTACATAGCAAAGTTTATGAAAATTGTTTTAAAAAAAAGAATAAAAAATTGTTTCCAAAGAGAAAAGAAAATTATTAAATTATTAAAATAATAAACAAGGACTTTATTATCTACTTTTATTGTAACATTAAATCGATACTAATCGAATCTTGTTAAAATTTCATGGAACTCTATGCCCCTATCCAGTGTATGCTTAGCTTAATCTATGGCATGTGCTGTCAGTTTACAGGGAAGTGTGTACGAACGAGTATTAAATGCGTTTTTTTTTTGTCTTTTTCTTTTCTGTAGTTTTTGTAGTGCTAATCTATATTTGACGTGTTTACACTTGGGGTTTTTGTTTTTTCTTTCTTTAGTTTTTTTCAAACTTTTTTTTTTGTTGTTACCACTTTTTATTTACTTCCAGCCATATTTTACTTGTTTTCTCTTTTTCTCATTCATTATTTTTGTTTTTTATTTTTATTTTCCTTTTTAGTGTGTCATTTGCTAACATCAGTTATTGCTTTTGAGCGCCTCGTTTATTTGATTGTTGTGTTACAACAATTCCTTTAGGGTTGGCTCACGATTCCAATTATAATTAAATTGTGTGATTTTCAGGCTTTTGTTAACACAATCGTATTCAATCGTATTGAATTTGTAAGTACGTAGTTAAGCAGTGAGGGCTACATGAGTTCAAAATTAAATTTCATAAACAGGCTTTCAAATACTTAAAAAGCCTTATTAAAATAACAATAAACCTAATTAACTTAAGAAAATAGGTTATTAAAGTGAAATTTTAGAACATTTTATATGCAAAGGAAGCAAAAAACACCTTATCAAGCTACATATAAAGTCCTTAAAGGAATTCTTAGCGATATCGCATCGTATAGCATAAGTCCCGTATCTCTAATTATCCTTAGGATATTCTGAACTGTAGTCATATATAGGAGAGACGTAGTCGCCGTAGGTAGTGTTTTGGCTTACTAGACGACGACTAAGAGAGTTTCATAGTCCCTTATCTTTTATCATCCTTAGAATATTCTGAACTGTAGTCATATATAGGAGAGACGTAGTCGCCGTAAACCAGTAGGCACTGTGTTGGCTTACTAGATGACGACTAAGAGAGTGCCGTAGTTGCCACCACCGCCCACCCTCCGAACACAATGTAATTTACTTATGCTTAAATAGCAATGAACTGAATGAGAATTACTTTTACATTTAATTTACGATTGTAGCTGACAAACAGCTCATATTTCTGTTGATCATAACACTTAAATAGAATTCTATGTGTACGTGTGTGTGTGTGTGAAGATAAAATCAAAAAAACATGTAATGTTAATATTAACAGAGCAATGTTATGTACTTAACAGAGAATACATAATAAACATATGATCATTTTACTTCCAGTGCCCAAATATTAGAAATCGTTCGGTGGAATGTGTGTGTGTGTCCCACTACAAAAAAGTTATTCTACAATGCTTTTGAAAATTGAAAATAATTACTAGGACTCTAGAGAGAATGATAGAAGGCTATTTGTAAAAGATGTAGGATGTGGTGGAGGCAAGCATCAGAATTGTAGTCCAAGGGTACCCTAATAACCCTAATAATAACTCAGTTTATTTTATTGAGTTGTCTTCACTATGCCAACATAGTGAGTAGTTCAGTATATCCGATTCGTTGTATACGTTTACCAATATTTGGGTCTTTTGCCAAGGTCCAATGTCCACCGCGATATCTCTGCACTGAAAACATATGAAATTTCCAATTTTCTAAATCAGGCCCAATATGACTGATTGCTTGTTAGCCTTCACGACCGCTGTGTTTTCTAGCTTATTCGCATACGCCTACTACTGCTGATGAATAAACTCAGCAAAGATCTGGCAAAAACTCTGGGAGCAAATTAAAATGCAATTAAAAAGTGCCTCAAATAATCTTTTGTTGTGTGTGGACCACCATTCGTATATAATAAGCATACACAACTTAAATAAGTAGTGTGATAAGTTACGTTTCGATGCATACATCTAGTCGTTAGCATATGGTTGATACAACTGTTAGTCCCCAAGTTATGAAGTATACATCTTGACGTTAATGATTTATACCGATTTGCACAAATCGTTGATTTGAAACTCCTATCACCACTTCTAACCGTTTGATGATGAAATTTAAAAAATGTGTTTAAGAAATTAACACAAATCAGATATAACCGGGACTTACATCAAACTGATTGTCCCCTTATGGTAGACTGTTAAAAGAACAAAATCATATTCAGATTTTCGTAAAAATCTGTAAGGGGGTATGGGTTTATTTGGGCATTTCCTAATATCTGCTTTTCAATGCGATACAATTCACTATTCACCAGATGATATCAAGATATTGGAAGTGCTGAGCTCCAAAGGACATATTTAATAGCTAAGCTTATATAGCGGTCAGTGCACTCTGTTACAGGGGCTGGATTTTGAGGTGATTGTCTAGTAACTTCATTCACATAATTTCTCTCCAAAATTTGTCCAAATGTAGTTCTCCTACAAGTAAACAGTGGTTTCAGGTCTTATCTCCAGCACATCTAATTGTACTTTCACTGCTTACTCATGTCATATGTTTTCTTTTTATAATATTCGTACGGTGGTCGGGGAAACCCGTTATTACTTTATTAGCGCAGTTCAATGTTCTTGTTTATGAGTCCCGCCCATTTTTTTTATTAACTGAGCTGATTTCAGTAGTTTCATTCATTCTCAGAAGACTGCTGTGAGTATGTTGCAAGAGATTTTTTTCATTTTATGTTTTGTTCGACAGAAGTCGCCGTAGTCTAGAGGTAGTGTGTTGACTATTATACGAAAGGTCAGGGTTCGAATCCCCGGCCAGACATTAAAAACGAAATATGAAAAATATTTCTTCGGCGGCTTCCTCTCAGCAGATTTCTGGCAAAAACTCTGGGAGTAACACAAAATTGCCATGAAAAGCTTCTCAAAAATCTTGTAAGAAGCTAGGCGTTAATCCTGACTAAAGGGTAGTAATGTATGTATGTTATGTTATGTATGTTTGCTTTTCTAGATTACGATGACTTGGATATTGTCAAGTTAGGTTAGGTTAGAGGACGTGTACTTATCTTAGGGACAAGTACAATACTCGGAGGTCAAAATAACACATTGTAATACGTCCTAAGGTAAGTAATATTGTTACTCTTTTCAGTTACTTCCTGGACTTTCTATGTAGTGTTCTGTTATAATTGATTTGATCTTTGTTCATCTCATTTCGGGTAATTTATTTGTAATTTTTCTTCTTCTTCTAGTATAAACAATCAGCAATCGATCTGTATTGACCAACAATATCATGCGCACAACTTCAAAGATATTTTAACCATAATTTCGGTAAGTGTAACAGTAAAGTTATATATTTTCTTAATAATATTTCTGGCTTGTGAACATACATATATACATATGTGTGTGTGTATATAAATTTATTATAGTTAAAAATGCTTTAGGCTGTTTACAATATTTGTTGAGTATGTTTGTTTTATTATTTATTCACAACAACCATGTTTTCCTTTTTTTCTCCTTTACTATACATTGACAAGCTGATAGCTGTTACAACAACATTCATGTTTGCGTATGTATGTATGTAATGGTAACATTTACATTTAAAGAAAACAACAACATCAATAACATTTTGTTAAAAGGTGACAATTAATTTGTCAATAATAATGGTAAAAAGCGACTGAATAGCAAACGCCATGGCAAAAGTCAATAAAATTTGTTTGTAGGCAATACAAAAACAAACAAAAAAAAAAAGAAAAAAACAGAAAAAAAATTATTCGTGCCTACAGACCGTTTGTTTATTTCTTTTAAGCAAACGTGTGGTTTTTCTGTGGCACTTATTGTATGGAACTAGCTGTGGGTAACTATTTTTGATATACGGTTTTATAATGCATCCTATACATTCCACACATACCTGACATAGGCGTTAATACAACTACAGTGAGCGCCAAAAAAATCTACAATAAAAAATGTACATTAATGTACGTAATTTTTTTTTTGTTTTCAAATTGTTTCATTGCCAGTTTTTAAAATTGAAACAAAAAAAAATTACAAAAAATTTCGAAATATTGGCCAAATTATTACGGGCACTCTACTTAAGTGTTAAAAGTTTAGTTTGGTGATTTTTAAAATTTTATTCTTATTGTACGGTTTCTTTTGACACACACTGTATAGATATTTATAAGTAAATTAATTTATATATTAAACAAATTTACATTATACTGTTACATACAAACATACATACAAACAAATTTTATTTATTAATGATTATTTTATTTTATTTTATTTCATTTGTTTGGTTTTGTTTTGTCATTAGTTTGATTAATTTTAATGTATATTTCGATTTTTTTTTTGTTTGTCTCTTTTGTTGTCTGTTTTAGTTTTAATAATTATTTTTATCGTTTTACATACATACTCGTATGTATGTTTGCTTCGGTTGTCTTAAAAGTGACACTTTTTTTTCAAAAGGGTTTTGTTTTTGTTTGTTTTGCATTACTAATATTATTGGGTTATTGATTAATGACCGTTGACAGATGTGGTTAATTAATCTATGAAAACGAGTTAATATCATGGTGTAAATTATAACCATATAATATTACTTAATTTATTTTTAATAACAACAATATATTAATCACATACTAATTTAATTAAGTTGTTTGAATATTTTTTTCCTCTATTTTTTCTTATTTTTTTTTTCTTCTCTTGTTTTTATAAGCATTTTAACTTATTTTCGTATGCATAGCCATATATAGAGGGTATTCATACGTAAGTACGTTTGCAAAATATCGAATGTTTAAAAGTCATAAACAATAGCAGAGAGAGAGAGAGAGAGTCATAAAATATTCTCATTCATTATAGGGAGGAAACAGTTTTGCAATTTATGCCGTATTTAGTATGAAATTATTNNGTTAAATTATAATCTTTTATCATGTTATTCATGTTGTTAATAGGAGATATTTTATAAAAAAAAAAAGGAATCGTAACTTTTGAACAAAAAATTTTACAAAACTTTCACAAACTCGCAAGTTATTGATATGGCGGATATTGTTGGTTATTTATATTGTATTATATATTATATATTTATTTTATTTTTGCAAATATGTATCCTACCAACAGTAATATGCAAGTTTGATTTATTATGTAACAGCCAAATTATATTGTGATATAAATGTTTGTGAGTAGTCTAACACTCTAACCTAATCTAATTTCATCACATCAAGTATCTATTATGTATTCCGAGTTAATAATGCTGACTGCAGAAACTACTGCTATGCCAGTAGTTTGTTAGGGTGATAGAGAATAGAGGTAGAAATAATATTTATTTACATGTCCCCTTCCACATGGTTCAGAATGGTAACTAAAGATGTCATATAAAATCTATTACTCTGCAAACAGTGGGACATGAAATCCATATGGTGCTCTGTAAAGAAAGCCACTACTCGGGACACGTCTCCCAACTGTTACCTATAAGCAAACAGTATATTGTTCGGGACAGTCACACAGGATCCACCACTCCTCCACCTGCAATTTCAATCTTTGTTCTACATACATACATAATTGGTGTTTACAACCTTGAATCAGGATTACAAACTAGTTCCTCACACCACTTATGTTGTATGTGTTAATTTTATACATGAGTAGCGGAACCCACAGTTTTAGAGTCGACTTGAATGACAGATTATTTATTGAAAACTTTTTAAGGCAATTTTACTTACTCAGTTTTTTTTTGAAATCTGGTGAGAGGCAGTCGCCGAAGAAATATTTTTTCATATTTCATTTAATTGGACAACACACTACACTACTAGACAATGGCGACTGCCTTTCATGTAATGTTTGCACAAGTCAGATGCCGTACGAACCTAATCTGTTTATTTCTTTAGAAACCATGATCGCCATAAGCTTCATGCAAGAACAGTAGTAGAGTGTATCAAACTAATTCCTTCATTAATTCAAAACGTGATAATGTGCAACCGTAGACAAGAATAACCGACTGTGATCCCAATACTGGCCAGCCCCTGCTTTCTCCCATGTACTGTGATATTCGTAGTCCTCTACACCCGCAGCCATAAATCGTTCCATAAATGAAATCTTATTATGGACTTGTACATGTAGCGTGAACTCAGTCTTCAAAAGACAGCGAAAATCGATTGTCCTTTTTCTTTATACCATACTGATGGACTTGGGTGGTATGAATTTCGGCGTAAAAAGAGTTAATTCCAACGATTATTGTCAATGAAGACTTTTCAGTGTTCAGTTCAGTGCTAGAGTAAACTGCACATTCTTTTTTCATCAGAGCAAGAATGCCTTACGCACGGCTCGAGAAAGATTTTTTCTACGAAGTATTCAATTTTTCTGAGTCGCTCAGAATACTATTACTTGTGTTTTGTTTTGAAGGAGAATATCTTCATCACAAAGATAACACTTGTCTGCTATACAATCATCTCATGAAAGCAATGAAGGCAAATGAAAGTTCACATATCAGTACATAACGCTTTAGGTGGATACGCAGTTTCAATGCACAGCAAATTTCTGAGTATTTCGATGACTAACTTCCATTTACAATGTTTTGATGTAGACCTAATATCAATAGGCAGAGATTGGTACTTCAAAGCAAATGAAAGTTCACATATCAGTACACAACCGCATTAGGTCAGTGGATTGAATAGCAGATGGCAGAGATAGGTACATCATTTCCATCTTCTTGATTTTTTTTTGTTTGGTTGATCGATTTAAGTTTACTTTTGTTGATCGAAGCCTTATTCTCTTAACCAATATAGTATACATACAACCTTATCTATCTGCCGATACAAACACACACACATACATTATATGAGTATATCAAATCCAGATTCAAAACTTAATTACGATTTAATCACGTCAACAAAAAAAAATTCAAACCATCAAGGAAAATTTACAATCCGCTAACATTTGCCATCAACAGTTGCCATAACTGGTAACTTTCGATAGTAATAAGAAGAAGAAGCCATACGGAAATCAACTCCCATAACAATTTGTTGTAAAATAATTGAAATTCGTAAATAGCACGTGCCTATCAATGTAAATACTCGTATTCGTGCTGAGAATCTAGTTGAGTTGACTTTAAAAATTAAGTTCCTTTTGAAATTTATATCCATCAAACCAAATTATATCCTTCCGTTCCAATACCATGGTCATTACGTTAAGCCAGGACCATCAATGTTTAGATACGTTTTATTAAACGTGCGAGATAATATACGCTCATTAGACGGTTGTAGAAACTTTATGCGTCTCTTACAACAGTAGCGTTAACAAACATCCCTTATGAGATGAATTTTAAAATTTTCCTTAAAATTATCCATAAAAACAAATTGTATTTATATGTGTGTATATGTGTGTGTGTAATCAAGTCATTGGTGGTGTTGTTGTCATTAGAAAAAATTTTTATAATTTATTAACGTCAACAAATATACGCCCTTAAGGCCACAAATTGAAAATCCACATACCAAGTTTGAGTAAAATAATACAGGGGGTAAGGGCATAAGCATAAGGCACATGTCATTATGGGTTACACAAATACAAATACGCTTCAGCACCCACATTCTGAAACAAATTTTAAAACTTACGATTTGTAATTAAATTCCACAAGGGGGGGTTTTGATGTTCCATTTTCTTTCTCTTTATTTGGAGTATTTGTTTTTGATAACCATGCAGGATTATTTATTTAAAGTCTCCGTTTCAATTTTCCACTGTGAAAAAAGAAAGAAAGCAGTTATTTTAAGTGGCCAGCCAAGCGGATGCACTTTAATTTTGTTGTCATTAGTAGCAGAATTGTGTAGAAAATTTGTTTAACGATGATAATCTTAAATTACGTAGAGAATTGTTAACAATTACATCAACAAACGTACAGACTAGCTGACTGTCTGCTTGCCTTTGACTTGCGTCAGTTTTAAAATTGTTTCTTTTATGATTTTTTTTTTATTGCGTTTCGCTCTTCCCTCTCTCTCTCTCTCTCTCTTGGTTAACAACAATTGACACTAATGTGTCAAAGGTCACGTGTCATTTTGTTAACGAATGTTGCTTGACACAAAAAGCATTACTTTGAATTGAAAATCATTTAAAAAAAAGCAAATTACAAATCTCTACCTAAACAACGAACAACAATTCCGAATTTAGGTACAAAGTTTTAGGGTTGCATGGATGGATGTGAGGAAAAGAATTTAAATTTCAAAGAAAAACTTTTTCTTTTGAGCTAATTATGAGCATCAGGCTAGTTGCATATACTACATTAGACAAGTTTTATTATTACTTTGAACTCAAAAAAGATTAAATTTTTAGTATTCTGCATCAGTAGTTCATTTGTGTGACCCATTTGTCCTTATTTTATAGTTTTTCCATACAGAAAGTGTACTCAAGTATTGGAGCATGGAGTTTATTCTCTGTCGAGTGTTTGGGGTCGTATCTTGCTAACGGCAGCACGAATGCCCATTTGTCTCTGGTTTGTTGGCATAACACGTTTCTTTAACGGCGCCTCACAGAAAATAATCCAACGTTGTCAAATCTCAGCTTCTTGGCGGCTAGTTGACATCACTATTTTTGCTAATTAATTGGCCGTCAAACATTTGACGCAATAAATCGATTGTGGCATGAGTTGTGTGGCAAGTTGCTGCATTCTGTTGAAACTAAACATCGTTCACATCAATGCCATGAGGAGCGGGTACAAAAAATCGGTTATCATGGTGCGATAGGTGCCCTAATTGACCGTAATGGTTTCGACGTCCACATTTTCAAAAAGATATGAGCCACTCCACAAGCCAAACAGTCACTCGTAATGGGTGCAATAGCTTCTGTAAGACCATGTGTGGGCTTTCTGAGCTCCAAATACGGAAGTTTTGCTTATTAACGAAAATGAGCTTCATCCGTAAAGACGATTTTTTTTGGTAAAATTAACATCATCGTGCAGTTTTTTGTTGGCACAATAAATTACAAAGTTTTTCAAGCTTTACCTTCAGTGAAGATAAGAGAGAGAGATAAGATACTGAATTTTGTGACAGAATAAAATGACAGAAGTATTGCATACACATACATAATTGGCCATTACAACCCTTCAGTTAGGATTACGGCCTAGCTTCTCACACCACTTATGTTGTGTGTGTTAATTTTATACATGAGTGGCGGAACCTACAGTCTAAAGTCGACTCCGAGCGACAGATTTTTTGAGAAACTTTTCATGGCAATTTTATTTACTCTCAGAGTTTTTGCCAGAAATCTGCTGAGAGGAAGCCGCCGAAGAAATATTTTTTTTTCATATTTCGTTTTTTATATCTGACCGGGGATTCGAACCCTGGCCTTTCGTCTAATAAGCCAACACACTACCTACTGGACTACGGCGACTACAGAAGTATTGCCAGATTGGAAATAACCGATGATAAAAATATAAACCGATAGTTAGCCCACCCTATAAAATTTATTAAGATTTATATATTATAGAAACGCTTTCGAACCCAAAAGGGAACTCCTGAAATGTCAAACAGATAGAATAGATGTTGTTTCCAACTTGTTAATCATACTCATAATTCGATGTTCTCTTATCTGCTTGCTGAACTATAGCTTGCATATACTTTACCACTTAATAGAAAAACTCCCTTGGATCTTATCGAACGTCATAAACTATCCTTTAATTTCTATCTTATGGATACAATTATGATTCATTATATCGAAACCAATTACATTAAAACTCGCACACAAATGTAGTACGCCATGAAATTAGCGAAATAATAAAGAGTTGAATTAAACCCCCCTCCCCCCTTGAATATAGGCCAATTGTGAGGCAATTGTGGCATAATTAGAAGTCATTCAAACTACAATACATATTCGTACACAGCAAGCACATGATAATAAGAGGGTAAGAGAAAGAATCGTAGCATACACAGAAAGCAAGGCACAATTGAATTGAATTTTCAAAATCCTTCAACACATTTACATGCGTATTAGCCACATTAGCATTAGAAAACTATTGTGAAGAGAGCAGTCAACCAACCAAACATCATTCATTCAGTTACCACAGCAAAGCAGCAGCAATAAAATGCCAATTTAGGGAATATTTACGCGATTTGAATAGAAAATAAATTTGTATGGAAAAAATTTTTGAATGCGAACTGAAAAGAACATGCGTCATTACCCTCATTTTATTAAGTTTATTTAAACAACTCCTGGCAAATGTTGATTTTAAAATTTCAAACCCTTTCCAGCAAGTAAAAAATGCCTTTGATGTCAATTTTTTTTTATATTTTAACTAAAATTAGCTTTCTTTCCCCCACAACTTTTCGTTAGTAAAAGCGATATTTTAATTTTGCAGAGTGTGAAAGTAATTTTGTACGAGATTTTATACGTCAACACCCCCAAAGAGTTGAAGCAAAAAAAAAAAATTTTTTTTGTTATCTCAGGCATGAATTTCAATTCGCATGAACCCTTTCAAATGCCTTTTTTTTCTGTGTGTGTGATTTCATCAAAGTCAATAGCTTGTGTGTCATTATTAAAGAAGTTTATTTGTTTGTTTGTGTTCGTTTTTTTTTTTTGGAAAATTCTATTTTTATTAGAAATCCATAAGATTGTTTAAATAAACCCGTTTATATAAGCCATAAAAGTGAAGAAACATTAACGAAATGAAGTGAAAATAGGCGTAAAGCAGCCATGAATTGCTTTCATTTAATTTTATTGAAATTTTCCCAAAAGGGTTTATCAATATAAACACTTTTGTTTAGCAATTGTTTTTATTTATTGTGCGTATATCAGTCAGGTTTGTTTTTCTTTTCAAAATTCCAAAACTTTGACGATTAAGTGAGTCAAAGAGTATTTGAAGAAAATATTCAAATGAGAAACACTATCGTACTGTTTTCAATGAAATAATTGGCAATTACAGCCCATCATCCGTCAGTATTACGTCCTAGTTACTTAGACTCCTTGTGTTGTGTGTATTAATTTTATACATGAGTGGTGGGACCAACAGTTCACAGTCGACTTCCAACGATAGAGTTTTTGAGAAACTTTTCATGACAAACTGATTTACTTTTAGAGTTTTAGCTAGAATTCTACTGCGAAGATCGTCGAAGAAATATTTTTTATATTTCAAATGAAGTGAAGTATGCGGCAGTTCTTTGCACACTTGAAAAATATGCTGGTAAG
>QOCX01000622.1:79333-100937 GCA_005959815.1 Sarcophaga bullata | reverse complement strand
TAATAATTAATTTAATTAATTAATTTAAAATAAAATAATAATTAATAATAAGCTATCGTCCGCCTTCTTAGCGGAACTCGAAAGTTTTTGAAAAAATTATTAAGGAAGAATTAAGCATTGTCATGGAGGATAGAAATATTATACCTCAAGAACAATTTGGCTTTCGTCCCTCTCACAACACAACCCAGCAAATCAAACGCACTACAACTTTTGTAAAACAGGAATTTAGGAGCCGAAAAACAATAGCTATGTTTTTATTAGATGTCGAAAAAGCTTTTGACGTAGTGTGGCATCATCCAAATTCAAATCTTTTTATAAATGGTACAGATATTCCATGGTTTAATAATGTTAGATATTTGGGAGTTTTTCTGAATTGAACCTTAACTTTTAATGTGTACACTGTTCACATAATTACCAAGTTTAACTAATATCCAAGTTAAACTGTTATACCCTTTAATCAGCAGAAGATTAAAACTAAATACATACAACAAAATTACTATCGTTAAAACTGTATTTCAGTCAATTGCCTCATATGCTTGCTCCGTCTGGAGATTCTGTGCTAAAACACATATAAATAAACTTTAAATATGTTAGAACAAATTACTAAAAATGGCGATGACATTACCTTGTCATTAATATACTAGAAGATTGCAAATTTATGCAATGTAGAATATATTTTAAATCGTATTAATTTTATAACATTTAATTTTATTTTTTATTTAATTTTATACATAAGTCCGAAACGTAAAGTTTGCGTCTTTTTCTTTAAAGTATAAATATTCCTTTATACCATTTTATATACCCTTATGAAAGTTTTTTTGTTATGAAATATTTTCATTTCCCATCCGTCTTACATTATTTTAATAATTGTGTCTTAAATTAAGTAATGCAATCAATATATGCTGCTTTAAGATATTATATAAATTTGATGTACTGGTAGTCCCCGACTTACGACTATTCGCACTTATGACAATTTTTTCCATTTTTTTCATAGAAAATATTGAAAGAAGACAAATATGTAGTTGTGGGGAATCCCAAAAATATATGAGAAAAACTTAAAACAAAAATTCGATTTACATACATATTTCAGTAAAAATAATACATTACATTAGCTAAGTCGGAATTCTTAAATTTTTTTAAATAAAATTCGACTTACGACTTAATCGACTTACGACCGATGACCAGGAACCTATCTCGGTCCTAAGTCGGGGAATACCTGTATAATACAAAAAAATTTCATTAAGGGATATTATAGCCTCGAACCTATTACGCTTCTTGACAATTGTCAAATTTTCACTTTTCCGATTCTGTTCAAATAAAAACATATCTCCATATTCGTCAGATTTCTGTCGTTGCGTATCAATAGTTCGGTTTGTGCTGAATCTGTAACATTTATTTATATTATTTATTACAAGTCTATGGAAAATCCTTACATAGTCTGTACATTTCATATCGTTATTATTACTTCAACACAAAAAACATGTTAAAGAAAGGAAAAATAAACATTGAAGTTATTAATTAAGTGAGTTTAATTGTAAAATTATAGCTTTATTAATGAATTCAAAATTTTTGTTAAAATCTATATGAAGGTAAAGATTATTAAAATCATCACAGATTCTACGAAATGGATAAAAGTTCGCATAGTTAGTTGTGTAATATTTTATATTTATGAAATTATAGTATCTTTTTTTACGAACAGGTACTCTTATGTAAAATTTTTCCAGAAGGAATTGAGAGTTGATAACACAATTAATCAGCTCAAGTAGAAAGACAGCATGTAGCATTTTTTTACAGATGGTAATTTAATAAGTGCTAGCCGTTGTTCATAAGAAGGTAACCTTTTATTAGGATCCCATTCTAAACCACGAAGACAAAATAATAAGAACTGTTTTTGAACTGATTCGATTTTGTCAGAATGTACAGCGTATTGAGGGTCCCATATTACATATTTGGAAAATTTACTCAATTTAGTTTTTCTATAATTAAAAATTGATTCAAAATTTGCTGACAGAAGACCAAATGGTTCGATTTGTGAATTTTTAAAGATTTGGATTTGCAGAGCCTAATAGTAGGTATCCTAATCTAACGCTTTAAGACAATTTATTGTTTCATTTTCCCTGATAAACAGGGTTCCATTTGTTTAATATCACTGCCTTTGGGTTATTTATTGTATAATCCCAAAGACAATTTAAAGCTTCATATTCATTAATATAATTCCAATTGGGACAATTGATAACAACCCGCATCGTAGGATGTTGTGGGTGTAATTACAATTATAAAATATAAATGACCTCACGTATGCTGATGGCGTTGTTTTAACATCTACATAGTCTACATAACATCGCCGTAGTCTAGTAGGTAGTGTGTTGGCTTATTAGACGAAAGGCCAGGGTTCGAATCCCCGGTCAGACATCAAAAACGAAATATGACAAAAACGGCGACTTCCTCTCAGCAGATTTCTGGCAAAAACTCTGAGAGTAAATAAAATTGCCATGAAAAGTTTCTCAAAAAAAAATCTGTCGTTCGGAGTACACTTTAACCTGTAGGTCCCGCCACTTATGTATAAAATTAGCACACACAACATAAGTGGTGTGAGAAGCTAGGCCCTGAGCTGAAAGGTTGTAATGGCCAATTATGTATGTATACATAAGCACATACATACATGCATACATACTTGTCATTGCATGGGGCTTAGCTTCAGGCTACCATGGGGGTCAGTAGTTGGCGGATAACTGGACGGCCTACTACATGTAGGCTAGCTGCGAATAACCAATAAGCAGTCCCCGACCAAGAGCGGCAGATACGGAGGCGTACTACAAAAAGGTACAAATGACCGAAGACGCTATCTGCGACATGGCGAACTGATGCCGCCATTAACTAGACATCATTCCACAGAAAATGGGAAAATAGGATAGTAACGCCTCCGTGGTTCCCTCAATTCCACCGAAGTGGAGAAATACGACGCTCCAGATTGGGGCATTAGAACCGAGCCCGGTAAGGTTCTAATTATGGTATACCGGAAAATGGATTTGAATTGGAGGAACAGGCTGACGATGACAGTATTCCGGCACTTTAGTAGGCGGTGTGAAAGCTGGCTGAAATGGCTGTCGGGCTAATGCTGTCGTTGCCCCCGCCCCGTTAAAATTATGGCAAGTCTGTCGGTACGTTCCTGATTTATCACCGTTAAGTTGGTGTTGTAGGACCAGATGTGAATCCCTGGTTTACGTCGACCTGGCTCTGAACACGTATTCCCATGAGGTTATGTGTCAACACCTGCGTGGCCTCCCTGCTTATGCATAGATAACCACGGGGTCTTTCATGACGACTTCAACGGCGGACTAGGATAGCGGCCGGGAGTTGGGGCCCATATAGAATGAATAAAAACAAAACAACAAATAAATCGACGAATTCATCAGAGATGAATACCTTGGAGCTGAACGCTTTTGGACAGAGCTCGAGGATACTGAGGTCTCCAGTGCACAATCGGGAAATGGACCCGTTTGGACAGAGCACTAGGACTCCGAGATCCCCAGTAAATGGGAAATCTTCGGGATTGGTATCCTCGGGATCTGAACCGTCACGAGGCGACACGAGGTCACCGACCAGCGGTGTTTTTGGTCAACTAGGAGACCAAATAAAGAGTCTGATTGAGATGCTAGAGAATGGGAAAAGGAGATCAATCCACCAACCGATGAGGGATGCGATTGACTCTATCAAAACCCTATACAACCTGTACGCAAGAGAGCTGCAGGGGCAAACTGCCAAGGGGACGAGTCGAAGCAGTTCTGCTACGCAGACATCGCCTTGGATGAAGAACCAGGAGACGAATCTAATACTGCGGCTATATGGATTTGCGGATCATTACCCTTCCAGCAAATCTATACACGGGACATTGGCTTCGTAATGGCCAGGATAAAGGGGATTTTTATTTATAGCTGTTACGCGCCCCCGAGGTGGTCGATGGAGGAGTTTCAACATATACTGGAGAGGTTGGTGTCACATGCGCGACTAAACACTCCCGCTATTATTGGGGGGGGGGACTTTAACGCCTGGGCGATCGAATGGGATGGTAGATATACTAACGCCAGGGGTCGCTGCCTATTGGAGACATTTGCTTCCCTTCCTGTGGCGCTGTCGAATGACGGAAGAGGCAACACATTTAGAAGGGCTGGAACGAGCTCAATAATAGATTTGTCTTTTGTGAGCGAGAGCCTTGTTTCGCGGACCGCGTGGAAACTCACTGAGGACTTCACGAATAGTGACCATTAGGCAATCGTGATGACGCTTACAGGGCGCAACACGAGAGGAGACGGATTGCCGAAGTTTACGAGACCTAAATGGAAGGACTCCAGATTCGACAGGGAGACATATGAATTGATGCTGTCGTCTTTTCATACGAATGGCAGCACTGTTGAGGATATGGTGAGGGGCGTATACGAAGTGCTAAACACTGCGTGTGATGCTGCTATGCCTAGGAGGACTATAAGGGGGCGTTCCCCCTGCTACTGGTGGATTGACGAAATTCGAAGTCTGCGGTCTGCATGCTTTGGGTCGAGAAGAAAGGCCCAGCGTACGAGAGGGAGATCGACATGGGAAACCGAACGGGCTGCATATGAGAATCTAAGGCATCCACTTAGAAAAGCCATAAAAAGGAGCAAAAAACTATCCTTTCAGCGGATATGCCAGGAGGCTAACATCAATCCTTTTGGGACAGCGTACCGCAGTCGTCTTGCAGAAATTCGGAGCTCCAGCTAAACGTTAGCGTCCAGATTTTGCTACGAGAGATTGTCGAGCTACATTATCCGCACAGGGTCAGGCCCTACACTTTTATAAGTAGAGGAACCGGAAGGCGTTCATACCCAAGTCACCCGAGGTGACAGGAGAGGAGGTACTTGCAGCATGCGCCAGAATAGGAGATAAGAAAACACCGGGACCGGATGGAATCCCAAACGGAGCACTATAGGTGCTATCGACATAGGCCGGATATGTTCACCAATTTGTTCACAAATTTGTCGAGGGTATTTTTCCACGTAGATGGAAGAAGCAGAAATTGGTTCTCATTCCAAAACCTGGCGAACCTCCAGGTGAACCATCGTCGTACCGTCCCATCTGCCTACTTGACACGATGGGAAAAATATTGGAGAGGATAACTATACAGAGTCGACAGCTGACACATGCCGAGGCGAGAGGAGCTCTCTCGGACCTGCAATACGGATTTAGGAAGGAACGTTTCACTGTTGACGCGATAAGCAGAGTGGTCGACATTGCAAAAGATGCAATAGAAGGCGAAAGATGAAGATTTGGCTCCAAGGAATACTGCGCGGTTGTCACACTTGACATTAGGAACGCGTTTAATTCGGCGAATTGGGGGCGGATTATGAGAGCACCTTTCAACATGGCTACGCCGCCATACCTAATGGAGATTCTAAATGATTACTTTCAGAACAGGAAGCTAATATACCTAACGGATGATGGAGAAAAGGAGTACATAGTGACGGCGGGTGTCCCGCAGGGCTCTGTACTTGGGCCACTACTGTGGAACATCATGTATGATGGTGTACTTCGATTGCAATTGCCAAACGGGACTACGATTGTGGGCTTTGCAGATGACATTGCCATAGTCTCGGTCGCTAAGACGGTAAAAGAAATAGAGGAGAAGACGAACATAGCGATTCGAAAGGTCGGAGCATGGCTGGATGAGGCAGGTTTGACACTTGCTGCACATAAAACGGAAGCCGTTTTGATAAGTGGCAGGAAGATAGTGGAGAAGATGGAAGTGACCATTGGAGACACCAAGATCGAATCGAAGAGGTTCATAAAATACTTGGGAACGATTATCGACGACAGGTTGAACTTTAAGGAGCTCGTTAAATTCATCGGCGAAAAGGCATCTGTAACCCAGGGAACACTGACGAGGATGATGCCAAATATGCCACATCCATTTAAGAGAAGGATAATATCGAGGGTTGTAACCTCGATAATGTTATATGCTTGCCCAATATGGTCGGAGGCACTCTCCGTGGGGACAACAAGGAGAAAACTGGCCTCGGTGTATCGTCTAAGTGCGATCAGGCAGATAAGTGGCTTCAGGACAGTGTCTGATGAAGCGGTACTGGTATTGGCAAAGACAATACCGATAGACATATTGGCGGATGAGATGAGGCGGATATACTTTCGCCGTATCAAGCAACCGGGACAAATAGTAGCTATAAGAGCGGAGGAACGAAGGACTTCCATGCACAAATGGCAGACACGGTGGGAGAACAGTTTAAAGGGGAGATGCACATTTCACCTTGTTCCCGATATAACCCCTTGGATGGAGAACAATCACTGTGAGCTGAACTATTACGTGACCCAGTTCCTAACTGGTCATGGATGCTTCAGGAAGTACCTGCACAGATTTGGACATGATAGTTCCCCTATTTGCCCAAGCTGTGTAGATGAGGAGGAAGATGCGGAGCATATTCTAACATGCTGCCTCAGATTTAGATGGCCCGGTGAAACGAGTTTTGTACCAAACCGGCTAATGGAAGAGGTGATGAATTCTAGGATTCTATGGAGCCAATACAGCCAGAGAATGGCTGAAGTTATGCTGGAACTCCGAAGGTTGGAGGAACGAAGTCGAAATTTAAATTAGTAGGATAAAGCTTTAAAGCTAACCAGCCGCCCGCGAAGTAATACCTTACGGCAGTCCCGCGGAGGGAGTGGTTGAAGTGTGTAGGGGGTGGGTTTAGTACGTAGGCACCAGTGATGGTGAATCGTGCACTCTTTTGTTGGAACAAAAGCGTCTTTCGAAAATTCCCACCTCCGGTTTAAGACAAAGAAAGAAAAAAACATACTTGTCATTACAACACTTCAGTCATTATTTCGACCTAGCTTCTAAAATCACTTATATTATATGTGTTAATTATAAACATGAATTTTTTAGAAACTTTTTCATGGTAATTTTATTTAATCTCAGAGTTTTTGTCAGAATTCGGCTGAGAGGCAGTCGCTGAATAAATATATTTTCATATTTCGTTTTGTTGTAGATATCTGTCCTGTGGTTTGAACCATGGCCTCACGTCAAATAAGCAAACTTTGCAGTTCACTCATTTTTACAGTCCACAAGCCTTTTGCGAGTACTACCTCCACGCAACGGACATCTTTATTGAGAACTTGGTTTTCATTGACTTACCCTTCTCCTAGAATTCAATAACAGAGAACAATTATAGTACCATCTATAAGCCTTAAGGATCATGACCTCTTTCAGCTGGCTACAGACTACAATACTAGTCTATACACCTATATATGGTATACAGTTGTGGAGAACTGCTTCAGCGTCACATATAAAGAAAATTAAAAAACCCCAAGATAAGATCTAACATGATTACAGCAGCATATTGGTATATCAACACCTCTCAGATACATAAAGATATCCATGTGTCAAAGTATTTCTACACCTTCTTACTACTCTTATGGACAGAAACATAAAGATCTTCATGTGTCAATGTATTTCTACATTTTTATAATGCTTGGACCAAATTAATTTTTTTAATTTTTCAATTTGTAATGAAATGAGAATGATGAAAAATGTTTAAAGATTTGTTCAGATCATGCTACAAAAAAATCAACCTTCACCCCTAGTCATCATTCGAGATCGGCAGCAGCTACTATTAACAGTTCTAAAATTATTGTGTTTCCACAGGATTCTATAATTTGGAAACGAGAATAAAATGACCACATTTTGCATTTTAAACTACAATACACATTGATGCTTAGTTTCCCTCTACTTAAAAATATTGTCAAGTAGTTTTCAAATTCTTGTCTTGCGTTTAAAGATTAGTAGTAGAGCGCATAGCTTACAATTTTATAAATAAGAGTGTAATAAGTGAAAGTATAATTAAACTCTTATAACTTATTATTAAATAATAATAAACAATATAAATAAACCTCGAGATATTGGATGGAATGGGTTGGGGACAAGTAGCCGAAAAACTTAATGGACCCTGAATTTAATAGACATTCTTTAACGACTACACCAAAAAACAACAAATTTAACAAGTGCTCCAAATTATAACAAGTGCTTTGAGCAAAATTAAAAAAAAATCAAAATCCTTTTTTATGGATAAAAAATATTGATCGCAAACATCATTTGTAGTCGCCGTAGTCTAGTAGGTAGTGTGTTGGCTTATTAGACGAAAGGCCATTGCTCGAATCCCCGGTCAGACATCAAAAACGAAATATGAAAAAATATTTCTTCAGCGACTTCCTCTCAGCAGATTTCCGGCAAAAACTCTGAGAGTAAATAAAATTGCTTCCATTCGTTAGGGTTGACATCTAACGAGTTGTCATTGGACTAAGAGGTATAAAATTGAAAAAGCCTCTGTACGAAAATTCTTTTTATGTGAAACTTTGGGCATGCGACATCTTTCTTAAATGGATTTTGAAACTCTTCACATCTGTCTCCCATAAACCACCAATATGTGAAGCGTCAGGGGAATAAAGTGCCAATCTACTAACTAAGAAGAATTATTTGCTACAATCTGGTGCTTAGATTTGAAATTGAGAAATTAAATTTTATTCTTATTCAAAATATTGACTGCTTTACTCAGATCCTTATCTGACTAAAAATGAGAAGGACAACTACGACGTAAAAACGGCCAAAAAACTTTCAGTTTATATGCCATTTGTACCTTCAAGATGAATGGCTCGGGTAGAAAAATAAACAAACACTAAAACACATTCTTTGATTATTCTACAATCACGGCCTCTATATGATTTTATATCAAAAGCACCCTCAGAGTCAAGTCCTGATTGGTAAAAAGGTTAGTAAGGGTATTACTTAGGTAGTGCAGACATAATTTGCTGGCCGAACTTTCTTTTATATAAAGACAAAATTTGCAGTTGTGGACAACTGCTTTGACCAAATTATTCATAAGACGAAGCATAAACGAGATATCCGAATGAGTCCAAAACTGATGAAGATATCAATTTCGTAAAATTTTCGTTGTAGGTCAAAATAGATGAGAAGGCACGGAGAAAACCATTATATTCTATATTATATTCTAGGATCGAAAACGAATAATGGACTTTAGTGGATTAAAATAGAGTCATCCCTCATTGAAGAGTATTTGGAAAAATGTGTATTTTGTCATAAAATGATCAAGCGATCCATAGCCAACCTAACCTCACTTTAACTCAACGTATGAGATGGAGTTCTTTGAAACGACCTTCTCTTAGGTTATAAAAAGTTATAAAAACGAGAAAGTATCGACTCACAATATTCTTCAGATATATCCGTTTTTGTAAAAGCCGCCGTGGTCGAAATCCAATAGACGGTTGCAAATTTTTAATAATACCTTTATTCCATTTTCAAAGTAAAACGCCAGCGGAATGGAAAATATGAATTATCTCATCACGAATACGAATTGCTTCTACAATAGAGAGCGAATCTGTCAGAATGTCAACCATCCATTGTTAAAACTTAGACCATTAGAACAAGGGCGTGAAACATTAACAACGACACGTAACTTGGAGGTTGTGCTAATATAATTAAAAAGGGCATAATAAGGTAAATGGGAGAATAAAAAAGAGTCATGGTCGATTTTCAGCGTGAGGTCAAGGGAAAGGAATCCCTCAAAAACTTCCTCGCACTGGGTTCCTTAAAATTCGCGAATCATTTCTCAAAGTTTGGGTCAAGCCACCCCTTTGAGATCGACCAAGATTCAAGTCCGCCGAGAATACGGATTTGAAGAATAACGAAATTAGATAACGACCTTCTTTAGTCCTATAAGTAGTTCAAAGATACAGATCCACAGGCGACAATGTTTTCAACTTTTATACTTCTTTTATTTCCAAAATCGACTAATTTTCGCATGTAATTGTCCAAAAAAAGGAAGCAACGGAATTTAATTGGTTTGACTAAGGTATTTTGTCAATCACAATCCAACCGAAAAAGGTTCGTTAAGGGATCAAAGAGCTTTTAGAATCCTTTTTAACCTTAAGAAGCATAATCATTAACGAGAGATCGGAAGTATTAAAGTCGAGGAACTTCGATATGGAGCATGAGGGTAATCCACCAGTCAGCCTGTCAACCACATATTACATATGCCTTAATCGGATATACTTTGCATGAGAATGACGTTCTTAACTCTTCTTCAATATTATATTCGATTACGAAAACACTTGATAAATTGGTGCGAACTTATACGTGTAAAAGAATAACTTTACGATGGCTCAGATGGCCCATGGTTTTATTATCGAGCCTAATTTATATACATATCAGCAAATAAATGCATCAGCAGGCGATTATGATGTTATTTTTGTACTAGGGCTGCTGATCTTCTTATAGAAGATATGAACACGGCGTCATTTTACAATCAATCGTGCTGCTCAAAACATTAGCAAACAACATGCGATGAAATTTTTGATGATGTTATGTTTTGTAGCCTAACGTAATGAATAGCTTACATTCTTTGTATTACTTTAAATGATGAATTTTTGTTTCTGTAAATTAAATAATTCCTAATGAAGTTAAAAACTAATTAAAATTAAAAGATAAAGATCAAAGATAAAAATTCGTTAGGAGACTTCAGTGCAAATTACCTGGAAGCGAAAAATGTCTGCATACATGACTTTTACCAAAATATTGTTATACCATCGGTGTACTCGCCTTTTCGATTTTGAATGTTATTTGATACAATATCTAAAATAGATTCAACAGGTCAACCAACCTACTTGGCTTCCGACAGACAGAAGGTTCCCCATGTTATAGATTTTTTGGGCTAACAAAAATATTTCTAGGGATTGGTTCCAAGTTGAGGATTCACTAAATTTAACATAGGACCACTCGTCTACTATTGTCACGAATTTGACCGTTATTGCAGCTCTCACAGAAAGTATAAGAGTGAACAATGGTATTAATTCGTTGAAATTTAAATAATCCCGTTTCACGCCAATTATAAGTGACGATGCGGTTGATCTGCCTCCTATGGTTGCTATACGTCATGTTCCACTAGTATTCAAATTCAATTTAAAGAAAGCTTCTAGATATTAATAATATCAGCAACAATATTCTTCTATTTACCTTCAACTCAATTTTCCGACTCTAATACTACCCTCAAGAGAAATGTCGCTCTAGTTAAAATCATGCCTGCCAAGGATCAAACGGAGTCTTAATGTCTAAACTGATGGCAATAGGGTGTGCTCCAAAATGATAAGGTCACCTCAATATTTCCTAAATTCATCCAAACTATAAAATTTTATGTATTGTCACCTTATTTCAAAAAATTATACGTTCAAATAAGTGAATAATAAGCTAATTTTGCTCTTAGAGGTGTATCGTTTATTTAAATTTATGTAAATAACGGGGAAACGTGCTGGCGAATCAATTACCTTAATATTGTGCTCTTCACACCACTGTCTGGTCGACTGGCTGACGTATATTGCTGCGTTAACTTGCTGAAAGCTTTGTCAGCATTTTGGCCCCAATAAGGCAGCAAACGTTCAGACAGAATGCCTGGTACTATTCGTTCGAGTGGAAGCAAAGTAGAGTTCCAGGGTACCATGTCAGCTAAAGCCTGCCCAAACTATCAAACTGCCACCGTCCAAATTTCGTTTGGAAAAAACAAGGGCTCCATCCTTATATCTCGCCAATACCAATTGAAACCATCTGGCTCATCCAGGCTTCTCATCAGAAAAAATTACCTACAAACCCAAAAATGTATAGAATATCTTCTAACCTAACCTAGCCAATGTTGCCTGAAGCCAATTAGTTGGCATATTGTTTTTCGCAAACTTCTTACGCTTAATCTTATGCTGCTTAGTCATACAGAGAATTATGTTTAATTTTGTTTGAATGAGGTGTGGTTGGGCGCTGATAGCTCTTAGAATTGTGTTTTTTAAAGTTTGTATGTTCAATTTATCTTAATATTATTACCACACTTTACATGGAGGCTAGCCGATTTTCACGGACCTTAGCACGACCCGTGCTTTTTAATTTTACATAATTTTGTTTTTGATAAAATTTTGCACAACACAGTCAATCCCTGCTCATAGTCAATCCCTGCTCAAGAAGTGCACCAATTTGTTCTTGTTCATAAGGTGACAAAGGTATCCCGTGACCCAAACCGTGCAGAATTTATTTAAGTTATAAATTATATATATTATATATTGTATAAATAATTATTATAAATATTAGTTACGTTCTGCTTGGATTAATTGCTTATTATTCACTGACCTATCATTTTGACGCATTGCATTCTGCACTTATTTACATGAATTTTAATACACCTCTAAGAGCAAAATTGGCTTCTTATTCACTTTTTTGCATGTAGATTTTTTGAATAAGTTGACAATGCATAACATTTTGTAGTTTGGATGACTTGAGCAAACATTGAGGTGAACGTATCATTTTGAAGCACATCTTATTAAATGAAGATGATTCAGAAAGGAACATAGCACATTTGAACAAACCTACGGATTGGTGCAAGTCCACAGAAGGGTTTTCGAAGAGAAAAAGTATTGTTCCTCTCTTTTTATATACAGAAGCAAAATTAGCTCAGATCAAGTTGAAACTGATTTGAAATTTATTGGCTAATTGGCAGAAACTTTCAACTAAAGTTTTACTCTGCAAAATCGATATGGTGCAACGCAATCAAATATGAGGAACTGCCTCCGCTTCTTGCATAGAAAAACTTCAAAGACGACCAAACAAGATCTTACGTATGAAGGTATAGACGACAGACAGCAGTTCTGCCGAAAATTTTGTCAACTGTTTTTTCTGCCGTATGTCGACTGCTTAAATTTATTGAAAGCAAAGCAGAAAAATCCGCTGATAAAAAATCAAAACAATAAACAACAATTTAAATTTTCAATGTTGTCACTATCGAATTTTTTACGTAAGCAAAAATAAAATCACTTATATAAAAAACCGTATATTCACACATATGTAAAACAATTCGTCTAGCGTTAATAATGGACAATGTATTATTTCTAAAATTATTAAATTAATTGTCGCATTCCTAGAAATTATTCCTCTTGCAAATTTATTATTGTTTAGATAAAAAATAGTAGCCGTAGTCTACTAAATAATGTGTTGGCTAATTAAGGGTTTGGTTTAAACCCCAGGCGGCTTCTTCTCAGCAAAAAATCTGAGAGTAAATAAAATTGGCATGAAAAGTTTCTCAAACATTATTGTTCGGAGTCGACTTTAAATAAAGACACACAACGTAAGTGGTGTGAAAAACTAAGTCGTAATACTGACTGAAGGATTCCCAGAAAATAATTTTAGCTTACGGGATTATCAAACGAATTAGCATACAAAATGTGATTAATAAACCCTTTATAATTATATTTTACTTTTTAGAAATACATGGATTGTTTTTTAATTTTTGATTGTTTGTTTGTCTTCAATAAGTAGCTGCTCACAAAAGTAGAAAATATTCTAAATGGCCCTAATCACACGAGATGAACATTAGCTTGCCATGAAATGTATGAAAAACTGCCAATTATTTTATGCGGAATTTCAAGTGCCTGCACTACTGCTGGAGGAAGAGTCAGAAAGCAGACCCAGATCTTGTTGGGTTAAGCCATGGCGGGAATCTCGTGATTCTGGTGGCAACATCCAGTGTCTCCTCAAGGAATATAATTTGTATGACGTTGCAAAAGCGTATACTTCGTTCATACGCATTCACCAAGAATGTTTTTCAAAAATATTAAATTTTGTACAAAAAGATATTAAACGGTCTGAAACATCAATGAGAAAATGTATTCCCGTTAAAGAAAAACTGGCTGCAACCTTAAGATTTTTAGTTACAGAGGAAACATTGAAGGAAGTTTCAGAAAATCACAAAGTATCTGCATCCTACTTGAGCTCTGTTGTCATGGAAGTGTGTAGTGCAATTTATAGAAATATGAAGAATGAATTACTGTGCAAACGTGATAAGTCCGTTTTTTTGCCAGCTGTAAAAAATATTAAGCCCAAAAACGTTAGACAGTTTTTTGTAAAATTAAAGACAGCAATTATTTCGTAAGCACTTTAAAGTGAAGACATGTATATTTTCTTGTTTTATTTTCTTTTGTTTTTAATATTTTCATTAAAAGTTTCCAGAATCAAAAGAAAAATGGCTGCAAGTAGGCAATGAATTTGAAAGTCGGTGGCAATTCCCCTTGTGCTTAGCGGCCCTTGATGGCAAGCATATGTTGTATTGTCATCACTAATCAAATAATCACTAATCAAAAATAGAAAATATTCTAAGTTGGGCAGAAACTGCTTAGGTTGTAGTCTTGGATTTTTCTGTTCCGCCTTCAATATAATCGTCTTCATATAAATGTGTGTATGATAAACTTGGCAGTTTTCTGTTGTCTGTTGTCCTTGATAACAGCAGTACGTCAAAAAAAGGTATGTTAAAAGGCGCCGAATGTTAAAACAGAAATTATTTAATATTCAATTAATATTTGAAGAATGAATATCAGAATAATCAGCTGAATATTTGTCCTCGTAACACTCGTAACATCTAAGACTACCGTGGTCACATTTTTCTAAAAGTGAGGGACACCGCAGTTTTCATCTCCATATTATTCAAAATAGAAGCAATAACGGAAGCCAAATTTATTCCTGATATTAAGCTGTCATAAATAGATACCTTAGAGTTGATAACTTATTAAATTCATTGTTATTGCATAATAAAAAAATTTATTAGCAATCAAAAATTTTCACTGGATTCGCTTAAAGAATTTAAACATATTTTTGGATTTAAAATTCTTAAAACCTTGTTCTTTCCTTTTTAATCCATCATATTAAGTAAAAATACTAAGAGTTGAAAATTTGTGTATGGATGTTGAAGAAAATCTGAAAAACATTGTTCTTTTTTGAGAATCCCAATAGACCAAGAATACCTTAAAAATAAACTGTATTAAAGCAGTGTAAATATATTAAGAGAAATACAGTTAAAATAGTGAGAAAAATATAAAATGTACAGAAAATCTTTTAGAAGTGAGTAGTTCATTAACAGCGAATGTTAGTTCAATACCGACTTGGGAAACTGTTCAAACATAGTTAATTTTGTGATTTATTAATAAAATATTAAAAGAAAAATTATTACATGGTTTGTAAATAAAAGGAATAATAATCAACACCAATTTGCACACACTATTCTCTCCTTCCCTCTTCACTCACGCAAATTAGCAAATTAGCTTTCAATTAACTTATTTTGAGAATGACTAAAGTAGAATAATTTTTTAGCGAACAACACAGTAAAAAAGAAACAAAAAATTCCTAATGTACAGCCATGGACATTAAATTAGCACAAAATCCATGCATAGTTTGATTATGATTTTTTTTCTCATTTGTGTTCTAACTAGGCCAATTTTTTTGGTCTGCAATGTTGCACGATGATAACTAGCTGTTGAGTCAAAAAATATTACAGTTATCGTACATATTTCTTGTTTTGATTGCTAATTTGTATCAATAGCTAAATTCGAGTTGGACAGTAAATTAGCACAACGTGCCTAAAAGTAGTTAGGTACAAGTTTTGTTCGAGTATTTTTATTTTTTCGGTATATTCTTTTAATTTTGTGGCATTAAAAGTAAGTTTTGGCAAAAATGGGACATGGAAAATTTTGCTCGCTAGAGGAGAGGCACATTATCACTAACTTGTGGAATGATGGGAAAAAGCTGGCGGAAATTGCCGAAATTTCGAATTGCTCCAGAAAAATGATTTACAACGTGACCATTTCCTACAAAGCAAACATAATAATACCGCAGAAAATAAAGAACGAAAGCCACGTGTCAAGAAAACAACCGCACTCGTTGACCGTGCTATTGTCCGGAATCAAAGAAGGAGCTTTTCATGTCGTCATGCGATGTTTTCAACGAAATTATCTCCCAATTTAGGTTAATTTTATCGGTCAGGCTTATACGACGACGTCTTAATCACGGAAAGCTCTTTGACGCTCTTGACAGAAGAGGCCACTACTACCAAAACAAAAAAAATATAGTCAAGCGCTTAGCGTTTGCTCGCACCCACAACGATAAAGACCTCCCATTCTGGAAAAAATATTTTGGAGTGTTAAAATAAAGGTAAATCGTATGGGACCGGTTGGTAGACTGTTTATTCATCGGACAAAATGCCAGGCACTAAATCTAGGCACAAAGGACCATGAAGCGTAGTCGAGAAAGAACAATGGTGTGGGGATAATTTTCATGGCACGGTGTAGGTGCAATTTTGAAAATTAATGCAAAAATGGATCGATATCAGTATTTGGACACTATAAAGAACAAAATAGAATCATGTGCTTTTGAATACATACCAATTTCATTCATATTTATGAAGATAATGACCCCAAACATATGCCTAAGCTGGTTAAGGATTTTGTTTATAAAGAGCATATTCGCGTTTTAGACTTGCCGGCTCAAAGTTCTGAATTAAACCCGATTGAAAACCCCTGGACCGATGTGAAATATACTGTTGCTTAACAAAAGTACAAAAGCTTTGACGATTTCTGAGTTGAAATACGGTACGCTTGGTATTTGATTCCTAATGAACTTTCCCATAGAACTTTGTCCCGTAGATGCCACGCGTGCTTCAAAATAGAGGCTACTCTCCTAAATATTGATCAAATAAACTGAAAACATTAATATTTTTACTATTTACTAAAGTATATCATTTTTATTTCGGAAATTTTAATTTGCGCTATTTTACTGTCCAGCTAAAATCTAGCGTTTGATATGTTGCAGGTCTTAATGAGCAAACGATTAGGAATTTCGTCGTAATTTTTGTTTTTCTGTATAGAAGAATATGCGTTTTAAGTTTTTATGCTTAAATTTTTTATGAATAGACCTAAAATACTATAAAAAAATATGATTATTTTTGTGAAGAAGTTTTGTGCTATTTTGTTATTGTCCATTTGAAAGCCCAACAGTATTTCATTTATATATATGTATACAACTCTACGAATTCCTATCAATTTGTATATAATATATATATTGTACATAACAGTACAATAAAACAAGAGATCATCAATGAGTATTCAAAATGATGAGTGGAATCGAATCATACTCATAATTTCTGATGTTTATACGCATTCATACTTATTTTAATATCATAGAACCTCTACTCATATTCAAAATTTGAAGTACTCATCATATTCATACTTACCGACACGTATAATGTGGTTGATTTCGACTCTCCATAACTCAACATATACACGAATCACAAAATATTTATGAATCGCGTAGAAACACTAAAATACTTAGTAGAAGGTTGCGTGTTTACTAGCTTGCTGCCCTGTCTTTTTTGGTTATGTTTGTCTTATGTGTGCAACAGTAACTAAGACGGTAAATTTTGAGTGACTCGAATCATTTATAGGAAGACGTCGGCATCAATAGCCCTCGGGGGCGAACATCTTCGGTTTTTTAGTACACGAACATCTACTATGTTCGTTAAAAAGAGCGTAAAATTGCATTCAGTTGATTAAAATGATCTCCATTTTTGAGAGATTATTTGTTAAGTTTAGAGATTCAGCTCTGTACATTTTTCTATATTTTCCACTACATATAAATATTATTAGGTTAACTGATATTACGTATCTTTTGAGAGTGTTGTTTTACTTACTTTTATAGCTTTTGATAATAAAAAATGAAGTAGGTTCTTAGTTTTTTTGTTGAACAATTTATTTGGAAAAAAAGACAAATTCATACCGTTCTTAAAAATTAAATAAATAAATTAGAAATAATTATTTACAAGTTCATAAATGTATAAGAATAAGAATATAAGGAAATAATATAATTGGCGATGATCCGAAAATACTTTCAGCACAGCAGCTCTAATAAATTGCGCTGGACCTATTCTTCAAATTTTTGCTATTAGGTTTTTCTGAAAATTGATTGAAATGATTAATATGAAATGAAATATGTACTTTATTAAAAACTTACAAAATGTCTCAGCTACTCTTTATTTTCATATCAACTGAAAATTGTGTTTGGTTCTTATTTTTCTTTTCTTTTTAATCACTTTTATACATTATTTAACAAGTTAGTTTTTAACCACAGATAGCACGACATAAACTAAAGATATAATATAAAATCAAAAAGTTATTGATTTTCAAATAATGAATGTCCCGTTATAAGCAAAGGTATACGAAAAAAAGTAAGAGAACATGATGTGTATTCCTTAAACAGGAGTCATATTACGATCGTCCTCACATTTAATTTATGATTCCGCACATTTTACCAATTTTGTTTTTGTGCTTTAAATTAATAGATTTGTATGCATTTTAATGAGTCTTTTTGTGGTCCTTTTTGAGTACCAAACTGATAAATCAGTTTTTGATCGTCTATGACAGTCTTAAAGGACTCATTTTGGTGATTTTGTAAAAATGATCTTCCAATTGCTAGCTCGCTAAGAATTTTTTTAAGAACTTAAATGAGTAGGCTTATGAATCAAACATGACATAACATCGAATGTTATGAGTTTGATGTAAACGTTGTACTCATACTCGTTGGAACCTGTACTAATAAACAGATGTCGGCACAAAGCGAGCATGATAAAAATGTGAGTGTATTTGTGAGAGACATGTGTATAACCCAGAGGAAAATTGTTGAACAAAAGTTGTTTGCAAACTATTGTGCTTTTTGATGCTATCTATTATTCATCGGAACAATGGACATATTTCACTTAAAAATTCAGATAGTACTTTCAATACATTTTCATCAAATGAAAGGAATGAAGCCTTAAAATCTTTTCGGAATGGTTGAAAAATTCGTCTACAGCTCTTACACATATCAAAATTTGGCAAATATCAAGACTTTCGTCAAAACATACAGATATATATTTAGAACATTAGTTTCCTTTTCTATAAAAAGGCCAATATCTTCCGTTCGCCTTGCTATAGAACGATCTTTAACAATTTGGTTTATATTTTGTCCTGCTTTTGGGGCAAAATTAATTGACACATGTTTTTAAAAAATTCGTCATCTTCAAAAGGGCGATATTTTTTCGCCAATGCTAAAGCTATTGCATATGCCTTTTCAATACGACAACTTCTATAATGTCGTTTTAATGAGTATTCACACTTTTTTATTATTTGTGCACATACTAAACATTGAGCTTCATGCAATATATTTAAAGCAAAAAAAAAATTTGTTTCCCAATTTTTATTCCTCATTTTAATTTAATTTTTCTTTGAGTTATACACTCAAACATATTGAAATTCAAAAAAAAATTAAAAAAAGCGATAACAACATGCTTCACTGAATGCTGACAAGCAACTAAATGCAATGTTACACTCGTTTTAACGAACATTGTTAATGTTGTGTCCTATGTCTGTAGAAGGCCGAAGATGTTCGGCCCCTGGGGGATGATATGGGTGCCGACGTCTGCTTATAAATCGACGGTGTACTAAGTAGGAATGAATCATAGGAGTTAAATTTCAATATTATATCCAAAATTTCATGAGTGCTTATGAGTAGCGAAAAAACGATTCAATGCTGATCTCTTACAAAAACCTAACATCAGCACCTTGCAATAGCTTTAGGTTATTTGTATATTAGCATTATGGTGTATGTAGTAAACATAACGAGTAATGATGTACGCTGATAATAATTAATTATAACACTAAAAATTTAATACAAAACATCAGAAAATATATATGTAGATATAATGACTAAAATGTTTATTACTTATTTGGCAGACTTTTCGTTGAATTTGAGAACTTTCATGTAGAATTGTAAAACTTCGGGTTTTATTTTAAACAGTATTTGTTTTTTTACTTTACTTTTACAAGAAGCTTTTTCTTTTTTCTCATTTTACTGTGCTTTACACGAAGCCAACCAAAAATTTATTTGCCTAATAATATGTTAAATCATGTGCACCAAACAATATATATTTAAATCGATTAAAACGTTACGGGGTAGAAAAGTTATTGTGAAAATAAATGTTTTGTTTTTTCTTGCAATGAAAATCCCAACAATAGTCAGCAAAAATATTTATTGATTTTTCACATTTAATTAAATAATAAAAAGTTAAAGTAATAGCACATTTATTACATAAAATGAAAAAGTACATTTATAATTCAAGTTATAATTAATGAAGGACGTAAGCATTCACACTTTTGTAGCATTATTATCTCTAATAAAAAATTTTGGATTGCTAAAATTTTGTGTATACTTCTTAATTGTTCATTCGTACAAGAATATAAACTAAAGGTATCTCCCTAAATTTTTAACATTTTCAGAAATATTGTAATAATTTTAGGTTACAGAAAAAAACAATTATGATGTTAAGTATAGAATAGGTATAGAAAATATTTTAAATCTTCAAAATATCCTTTCATTACAATTACACATTTTATTTTACATATTTTTACATTTACCTTTTTATTTTATAACATTTAATACAACATTTGCTCTCTTTTTGGCTAAGTGATAAATAAGTGAATAAGTTTGTTGAACCCCGTATGGATCTATTGTCTATTAATTGAAAAATAAAGGCTATTACACATAATTTCTACCCATGTGAATACTTCAGCCCACTTTTTTCTTTTTTTGGAAATTGCATTAAGTAAACAAACTTCTTACAAATAAAATAGTATAACAATTACTACCAATTTTTTCTATATCAAACACAATCGAAAATAATAGTATATAATTTCTTTATTGGCAACACTTGTGACACACAACGGACTATCCTATACTGTAATTTATAAAGATGTTGCAATAAAATTAAGAATAATACAAAAGTTAAGGACAGAGAAAGGAATGGTGGCATTTTTGTAATCATTGAATGACTTACGATTAAACTGACATTCCATGGCATATATGTACAGTTATATGTATAACAACTTATAGCGGGTATTCTCTCTTAATATATTTTTTTAAGTCAATCAGCATTTCCAAAATATATAAATTTCTTTAGAATTTCTTAAATAGTTGATTTATTTCGTTTCATCTTAACTTTATAAACGATAAACTTTTAAAAATGGTAATAGTTATTTTTGTACTTCTGTAAGAGTACTTACGTCATTATACTTTTCGCTCATTCAACTTGATTCGTAAGATTTATAATCATACAATTAAACTATTAGCGTTACTTATCTAAATATTTATTTCGATACTTTATTTTTGATAGCATTTTTGAAGTAGTTTAATAAAAACAACTTGAGTAAGTAGTTATTTTTCGTTTATTCATGGCATATAAGACATATAGGTTGGATTAGAAATTTTAAAGGTCTTTTCAGTAATAAATCGAACATTTATAATTTCAATAAATGAATTGTTTCGATGGCTTAAGTAAGTTAATAAGGACGGATACAGGGTATAAGTGGTAGCTTTCTATTATTTGAATGCCCAGGATTTTATACTTATTAAGGTATAAACACATAGACAACAGAAAGCTGGTAAATTTAGAATAGAAGTGTTTATATGAAGATGATTATATTTTCGGCAGGGCCGAAAAAGCCAAGACAACAACCTAAGCAGCTTCTGTCCAAATTAGGCTAATTTCTATTTTTGTGAGCGGTTGAAACAGCTAAATTAAATACTCATAAAAAATAAAATTGATATTAAATTTGTAAAAGGAATAATTTCTCGATATGCGGAGCTGCATTTATAGAAAATTACAAT
>QOCX01000622.1:0-73674 GCA_005959815.1 Sarcophaga bullata | reverse complement strand
CGGAACCAGGAATATAGTAGTATTGTTTAAAAGGGTGTTTTGCACGTCCAAGGTTATCTAGGATGTCATCGATCCTCGGCAGAGGAAATTTGTCTGCGATCAACTTCTTTTTACCGCTCTATAGTCTACACACATGCTATAGATTTTTGCCCATTTACCTCTTTTTTGAAACAAAATCAAAGGACTATTGTAGTTGGGTAACTAGGTTCGATTAAGTCGTTTTGTAATAAATTTTTACTTGCTTATCGATTTCTTGGTTTTTGCGAATATGGTAAACGATAATTTTTGATGTAAACCGGTGTAGCATCACTCAACCTGAGTTTCTGTTCATAAAATTATTAACTGTCATTTGTCATCTTTTAATCAAATATTTCGGCGTATTCCTCGCATAGTGCTAATAATTTATCCTCTACTTCCTCGGGCATGTGGGTTTTAACTCGTTTCTAAGTTCTTCAATACGTTCGTTGTCTGAATTTAGGGCCTTAATCGAGTATACATCATAAATTTGAAAGCTTTTCCGTTTTAGATATTAAAATTTGTAATATGTTTTAACATTATCGTTACATTAACTATTTTCGATATGGGATGTTTCGTATCTATAATACATTTTACCAATAAAAACTCCGTCGCATATCTCTTGTGCATCTACGAAAAGTGGTTCTTTTTACATTGCTTAATGTAAATATTCGAAAAACTTCACACCTTGGTGGGATTACGCAACTATTGACGCTTGTACCATGTTCTATGGGAATTATTAATCTATTGTTGTGAAACCAAAATGAAATTGACATACTTTCATAACTAATATTGCACCTGTTTATCTTTAAAAAGTCTTTGCCAAGTATTCCGTCTGAAGGTATGTTAAAGTCATCTTCTACTACGTGTAAAATTTGAGGGATTAGATAATCATCAATAATAAGATTTGTACGAATTGTACCTATGGTTAATATAGAATTAGTTGTAACGCCTGTAATGTTCACTTTCTCATTTCGATTTAAGCTAATATTTGGTTGAATACATGAAATTTTTATTAGAGAAATATCTGCTTGAGAGTCGACTAAAAAGCTACATAATTTGTCTGTTTCCGTGCATTTTAACTTGATAAAATCTGAATAGTTTAAATTTAGGCTGTAAATAGCTTTAGTTGAAATATTTTTATTATTAGTTACTGAATGTGAATTGTTTGTGTATCCCCCAACGAATCGTGTCGAGGGACATCTGCGTTTAAAGTGTATGCCTTTGCATTATGACTGGTTGTATTTGGCCGATTATAGTTGTTACTATTATTACCACCCCGATTGCGTCCACGGTTGTACGTATTGTAGTTATCATTTCTAGTATGATAATCATTATTACGGTTGCTATAGCCTCTTGAATTATAGCTACCATGTCTATAACTATTTCCACGATTGGAATTTCTGTTATTATATCGATGATTATTCCTATTGGAAATATTACCTGTACCATGATTACGAGATTGAAATGCCAGAATTTGTTTTTCATTTGATTCGTTTGTTTGTTCTACAACTAACTTCGCTACTACGTCTTTCGGGTCAGAAAAAGCTGTGGAAGCAAGGATAGATTTTACTAAACTTGATTTCGAATTTAGTCGACATAGACTAACTGTTTGTTCAACAGCCATTTCGTGTGCATTAGCCTTTGTAATTCCCTCAACTACTAAAGACCTTTCGAGTGCATCAGCAAGCTCTTCTACTTGTTTCGCAAATTCTGCATAATTATTATTTCTTATTTGTAAGGCCGCAATTTTTCCCGCAACAACTTTGGAGTTATCCGGTTTTATTTTAGTTCTTAAAGCAGTTTTTATAGTTTCAATTGTAGTTACATTTTCAGGTAAAGCCTCACGAGCTTTTCCTTCCAATTTTGATTTTATAAATGCAATGAAAGTAGAATTTAGGTTTTCATCAGTTAAGTCTTCAATTAAGGTAATTTTATCTAAAAATGAATCCAAAGCGAGAGGGTTCCCGTCATAATTTTCCCTAATTATACCTGAACATAAGCTAATAATGATTTTTTCTGATCTATTGTAGCCATTTCTATCTCAAAAAAATTCTTTTCTGTAGTTCTTTCATTTATTTCGTTATTTCTTCTTCATTTCTAAATAACTTTTGTACCAGCCTCGACAGCCTTCATAGTTAACGAGTTCGAATAAAAAAATATCATGAGGCACTCTGATTTTTGATTCCAATCTAGCAAAGCACTTGACTAAAAGTTGCCTACAATGTATGATTCTCTTTAAAAGTATTTGTTTTTGTAGTTTCGGATAGTTGTTCAATATTTAAACTTGTGTATGATATAATTGTGTTATAGTTTTCAACGAGTAATATAATATATTCATTTATTTTTCTTTTTTTGTAGAAAGTGGACGTTTTGTAAGATTCTTTTTGTTACGTTATCAAACTTTTAATTAAATCATTTAGAACAGTTTGACTGAATTCTGTCATTTATAATTAAAAAAAACATTTCAAATTAAAAAATGTAATTGAATTTACAATATTACTTTTTGAAATCCTTTTTATCAGGCTTTGTATTCTTTTCAATATGTACAACTAAAGTATACATCCAAAAATTATACATATATCTATTATTAATTTTTTTTTTTGTTTTAGTTTTTTTTCAAGTTTAAAATAAAGTTTTACATCTAATAATAATACAATAAGTAAATATTATTGTATATAATGTTGTCTAATACTACTTTTTAAAGATATGATGTTATATATTATATGTAATAGTTAGGCTAAAATAATTATACAAAGCTTAAGCATATAAATAAAATTTCTATTAACAAAGTTATAAATTTATGATTTTAATTTTGAGGGTTTTATAAATATACATAATTAATTAATTGTAAATTAAATTTATTATTATTATGTATGTATGTATGTATGTATTTTTACTTTAGTATTATTATATAAAAAATAATAAAAATATTTCTATGGTATTCTTTTTTTTAACAGAAATTATATACATATGTTTGTAATAAAAATTATTTATTTATTTTACACACTTAATTATTTTTCATTATATTATTTATAACTATATTTACTTATAATAACTACATCTAAGTTTTTAAAGATTTCATTTTTAATTTTGTTTTTATTTCATTTTTATGTTTCTCTCTGTTTCTCTATGTTTCTCTTTAATTTTAAATTATGTGTTAGAATTTAACATTATGTATTTACATCATATGTGTATATTTACTAACAAATATGTAATATCAATGACATAAATTCCACAGGGATTATTATTTTTAATAGAATATTATTTTTTAAACATATTAAGAGCGTAGCGATCTTTTCTTCTTAAAGTTTTTTTTCTCTTCCAAATTTAGCTGTGTGCGGTAGATGGTTTTGTTGTTATGTGTTGTTTTATTTCTTGCACTGTATTTTTTTTTTCTCTGTAATTAACTTTTTAAACCCTCTTTTTTTTGCATCTTTAGTCAAAGCTTTTGCGGATAATTTTTTTCTATTTGCTTTGCATAGTATGATTGCGGTTTTTAATTCTTTTTTTTCAGTTTTAGTTTTTTTTCTGTAGTAACTTTTTATTTTTGTAGAATTTACTGTTCCAGATTTTTGTTCTTTTTTTTTTACAGTTCCACTTTTTCTTATAATTTTGAAAACGGTACTTTTTACAAAAACGGTTTTTCATATTTTTGGGTGCATAACTTTATTATACACATAATTTTTAAATTTTTTTTGTTTTTGTTTAAACATTTTTCCGTTATTTTGTATAAAATAAAATTCACTTTTTTTTTTCGTTTTTAGTAAATTGAAATTAACTTTCTTCCGTAAAGTTTTATGTATGTTTCTTTTATTAGAAGTGTAAATTTTTTCACATTTTACTGATTAGGATTTTAATATCTTATTTGTTATTTATTTTTTTTATGTTCTCTATTTTTAGCAGAAATTAGAGATTTTCTTCAAATTATTTTTAAAATTTTGCATTTTTCTTTATTAGTTTCACATTAATTTTTCTCTTCGCTTTTTTTTTCTAATAAAATCCATCTTTTCACATCACATAATTTTTTTTTTTAAGTTCACGGTCGCCATATAAAGGTTGTAATTAGTAAAAGACGACTTATCGTTTCAATGCCCGATCTCAGACTGACTGAGTCTTCTTTATTAATCCTTTATTAAGTTTTTGACTGTGATAATTAAGTATATATTATTTTGACATATGTAAATGGTAATCGATTACTTAAAGGCTAATGAATAATACAGAGATGTTAAATATCTGTTACAGGAACACCTCACAGAAGTATGCTTTCACTTCTCATATGTATTACCACTATTCTTAGTCTTTTAAGGATATTAGCACTTTCTTAGTCAAATGGATGCCTGTGGAGATTTGTTAGTAGATGGATAGCTGTAGACATGAAGGTAGAATAAGACTGCTCCTCTATTTAGAAGAACCAGAAATAAACTACGTCACCCGGATTATAATGCGGTTTTTCAAGTGTGGAACTAAGTGATCAATAAATCTGTAATCTGGGCTTGAGATAATTTGGTAAAGTTACCGTATAGAGATTGAAACATCTTAAAGAATAGTCAAAGGACATCTGAAGCAATAGTATATAGAAATACCGGATCAAGGACCGTCCGTAAGACTACGAGTACGATTTCAAATTGACTATTGTGAAGCAATAATACAGCATGTAGAATTATAAAAATATCTGGGGAAAGCCATGAGTATTTTAAGACTTAATAAGACTAATTAGAGTACTACAAGGACACTTCGCCTTACGCCTGAATGACGGATACAGGGCATATGATGAATACATCAAAATACTTTTTATATCAGTGTTCAACCTTTAAAAGATCGGGATCTAAATATTTCAAGGAAAATACTATACCAAATATATCTTGTCTCCGATTATTGAAATAAACTAGGTAAGTATGTACATGAAAAAAAACTTCCTATAGATATTATTTTTAGTATGCCATAATGATTAGCGCACGACATGCTTGCTTGACACATCTACGTACCTAAATGTAAAAATGTGAAACATAATAATAAAGAAAGCTATCGAAGAATATGTCAAGATATTTTATATGCGTGTAATTATCCAAACGGGCAGCAAGTTTTACTGCGAACGTTAAAGTTATGTGACCACATTTTTGTTCATTCATCTTTATTTTTCATAGGTTTAACAATTTATCAAGCTAACAAATATTATCCTCTAGGTACCAAGACGATTCGAGTGGTTTCTCTTGTGTACTGAGGAAAGCAACGGTAATATTAAAGCCGCAAAGTAGCGTTACTCACTAAAAGAATAAGCGAAAAAAGGATCAGATCTATAAGCAAGATGTTATATATACCAGACCCTTACATAGAAGCTAAATATTCCATGCCTACAGAATGGATTCAGATTGGGATTACACGTTAAGCAGCTTGTTTAAGATCTTCAACATAGTTAGACAATATCCTTTGATATTTTTATTGCAAAGATCGTTTACGTATTTTTTTAAATTTTAATCAAGGTGGTGAGTAGTATATCTTCAAGTTTTCATATTATCACTATAGTAAGCGAGTATTTATTTATTAATTACAATATAATTACAAATTATATTTAATTATATACGAGCTAAATAACTTCAGAGAACAACAGAACAGAGCCTCTGGTGGGAATCGAATCCACGACCCTCACGCTAATAGTCTAGCACTCTACCCACTAGACTACCAGGATTACTGGATTGTCTGAATACAAATCAAATTAAAATTAATAGCATATGTAATCTGAACGAATAGGTCATCAAAAAGATGTCTAAACCTACTCTAAATATTATATCAAACCGGACATGCTAGTAGAACTCATATTTGGAATTCTAGTTGCCGATTGTCAGAATACGTAGCCCTACACATATTTAGAAATTGCCTCTGTAATCGATAATATAATATATTATATATATAATACAAACAAAAGTGTAAGAATTTCTGGTTATTGGATGGAAATAAAAAATACCAGTACAGTAAATTAAACTACATTCATTTATCGCAATAACGTTATACTTTAAGTTAACTGTGGCTCCAACAAAATTTACAAAAACTATTTTGCATCTGTGATTTGGTTGCAAAAAATATAAAAATTAAGGAATTTTCTAAAGGAAAGTAATATCTATATTTACCCTTAGAAAGCGTCCGCGGGCATTTTCTTTTAAATCCAAATAATATCGTCTGTTATCCTTGGTCATCATTTCTGACTTCAGCTTTCCATCTTCAGGTACATTGTCAGGATTCGGAGGACCTGAAATTTTTGTCAATATTATGAGTGCTATATAATAACATAGCAGATACATATTTTTTTTAAATCTTACTGAATACGAAGAATAAACCGAAATTGCAATAAATAACATAATAATTTTAAGTTCATACTAAGTTTGTAATTATTCAAATAAAAGTGCCAAGGCCGTGTGCTAGATAGCATTAATTATATATGTTTAACCACAATAGAAAATGAAACTGAGAATTACAAACCAAGTCTCGAGACAAAAAAAATTCCGAAAGTTTTATACAGTTTATTGAAGATAAGTCCAATGTTTCAAAAATGAAGTTTGTCGCACAGTACCCCTCTTTCCTTTTTCCCATAACTAACTTTCTGTTATTCCAACACATTGTACTGTAGGAGTAGAAGCCATCTGCTGAGTGTTGGTCTTCTAATAAAAATAAAAACACAGAATTGCCTCACAAAGTAATATCCATGTTTTCAACTATTTGAAAATTTCTGGGTTTATATCAAATATTAAAATTTATATTTATTTATGACCTTAATACTTTGAGACTAAAAACAATAATTCAAAAATTAGTGCTTTTCACTGAACAATCCGTATTGAAAAAATAATGCAACATTTTGACAATATACCTTAACGATGCCATTGTAAGTGAATGTAATGTTATAATATATACAGTGGTGGTCTTATAATTAGTATACAAATCTATACGATTTTTTTCAATAGGAATAATGATATGTATATTACTTAGTAAAATAATTTTATGTTAAGGATGTTTTAAAGTATTATGGATGCTTCTAAATAAATAAAATAAAGAAAATTAATAAATAAATAAATATGAAATATTTTTTAAAAGTTATTTAAGAGCAGTTAAATTTGGCGTTTATTTAAACGATGTAGGAAGTAAAAGGAACTTCAATAAAAGAAAAGAGCAATAAATAACACTTTAAATTATAAAAACAGAAAATTCATTGGTATCATAATTAGCTCACCCCCATCATAATTTGAGTTTAATTCTTTTTAATATCTTTTGAAGGCACTACTTCGCTTTAATAAATTATAAACTTCCAGATTACTTTATCTTATTGTTCAACGTGTGTCTTAAGATTGTCCCATGATTTACATTGAAATCAGAGCTTTATGCTCGCCATTATATAATATCAACTAATTAGTCCAATAGCGTGGTGTGTGGTGTGGAATCAAATGAATCCACACAATATGTTAAGTTAAATGTAGATTCATCAAGAAAAGATTTTTTGTGAGCGACCGCAAACTATACTATATGGAAGCTGGCCCTTCCATTCTACAACTTCTCAAAGCTTAATTGCCTTCAAAGTATAACGTGGATTTAAATCTTACTTCAGTTAAAGCCCCACACTGTCCTTTCAATAAGAGTCAAGTCGTTGGAATTTAGATTTGCCACTCCTAAAAACGATTGTTCTTTTTAATGTTAGCTTATTTCTTTATGTTTTAGCGAAAGAGAGACAAGTCGCAAGATTATTTTTGATACCATAGGATTGTGTTGCACTAGTTGTCTTTACTTTGCAAGGGATAATTTTTGTGAAAATATATTGTGCTCTTCCATAACGAGTTTCCGCATTTCTGATGACATTATGAAGGGATTCTTCTTGTTATAAGTAAATATTAGACGATCTACGGTAATAGTTGTGTTTCTTGGTAGGGACTCTAAAGAAAGCAGTTGTTTTGTGACATTTGTAATACTGCAGTATTATTGCTCAATTTTTAGGTGTCTGCCGTTAGTACTTTCAATTTCAGAAGTAACCTGTTTTAATTTTTGTGAATATTTTTTATAATATTCCGAAACTTTGGTGTAAAAAAGATTTGTTATTCAGAAAGATTATTTATATTAAATGAAATATATTTTTTCCTAAGAAAACACGTAAATATAATGGAATTAATGCGAAACCATGTAATGCAGTTTTTTTTTATCTGACTAAGAAAATAATAACAAAATACATGGTGTGTGGAATTGTATATCTCGCAATTTCTTTGATATTTTCCAAAAAAAGGAAAGTTGATTTTAATAATTGTTGTTGATTTATATTTATTTACTGTGTTTTATTAATTACAGTGGGTGAGTTATTTTAAATAGCATGTGGCAAAAATCCTTTTAAAAATAAAATATTCAACACAAACATTAGACGTTCTAATTATACGATCACCACATGGTATATACATATGTATGTAAGTTAACACAAAATATATTTAAGCAATAGGAATTGCTTCCACATATATAACACGAGCCGCCATAAGTGGCGTGATCATACAAATTCACTTATGAATTAGGTAGGAATAATAACTTAGTACGTGAAAAATAAAGAAAAGTTAAAAAAGTGAACAATAATAAATGTTGGGAAAAATTAAAAGAAAAACATCAAGGAAATTAAGTGTTAACTAAAAAATTATAAAAATAAGTAAATAATAAATAACAAAGCTCAAGTGATAAAAAATGTAACGAAGGGTAATAGATAATCCAATTAAAATTTATTTGAAATAACAACAAAACGTAACAAAAAACAAACAAAAAAAGGCAGTAAACAATTAGAGTGGAAATAAAAAAGAAACAAAAGTGCGATAAAGAATTCAAGCAAAAAGAAAAAAAAATAATAATATTAAATATTATGAATTAAAATAGAAAAAAATATATTAAATAAAGAGAAAAGAAAAATTATATGAAAACTTGAACTCTTCTTGTTTGCGGAACCAGATGAGAAACTAACCTACTCCACTGTAGTGGTAGCGGAAATGACGATGGTATTAAAGGACGTTGTGGAAAAAGAAATTAATCGGCTTTTGCGAGATGGGATCGTAAGACCATCACGATCGCCATATAATTCTCCTATCTGGTTTGTACCCAAAAAGGAAGACCATTCAGGGAAAAGGAAATTTAGACTGGTCGTAGACTTTGGAGGACTAAATGCAGTGACAATCGCGGACAAATATCCAACCCCAGATATTAATGATGTACTGGCAAATCTGGATGGAAATCAATACTTTACGGTGTTGGACATTTAAAGCGGGTTCCATCAAATTAATCTTAGAGAGAAAAATAGAGAAAAGATAGCTTTCTCCATTAATAACGGTAAATTCGACTTTACTAGACTACTCTTCGGTTCGAAGAATGCTCCGTCTATTTTTCAAAGTGCACTCGATGATATGTTACGACAATTCATGGGGAAAATATGCTATGTTTATGTAGACGATACTATCATCTTCAGTAAAGACAAACAAGCACATATAGAACATGTGAACCAAGTATTCGAAACATTAAAACAGGCTCATATGAGGATACAACTGGGTAAATACGAATTCTTTAAACAAGAGGTAGAATTCCTTGGATTTGTCGTGTCAAAGGAAGGAATAAAAGCAAACTCGAGGAAAGTTGAAGCAATACTAAAGTTGGACTATCTGGATATTATAGGCGTTTTATCAGAGGATATTACGAAACCACTTACAGTTCTTTTATGAGGAGAAGTGTCGAAAATAACATCTTCCCAAACCAAAATTGATTTGAATGATAAGGCAAAAAGGCCTTCGACGACCTAAAGAATGCCTTAATTTCAAGGGAGGTAATATTAAAATATCCTGATTTTAATAAAGATTTTCAACTAACAACAGACGCTTCAATTTACGCTATTGGATCTGTTATCAGTCAAGATGATAAACCCATAAGTTCTATCTCTAGGACACTTAACAAAACCGAAAAGAGCTACGCAGCCAACGAAAAAAATGCTTGCGATTATGCAGTCTTTGATTTCGCTAAGAAATTACCTCTATGGGTCGTAAAAAGTTATAATTTACACCAACCATCAACCACTTACTTATGCTCTAAGTAATAACAATATCAATTCGAAAATGAAAAGATGGAAATGTATGTTGGAGTACTATAATTACGAATTAAGATATAAACCAAGTAGGACTAATGTAGTGGCCGATGAGTTATCCAGAAATCTTTCAGGGTTGAACGCCATTAAAGACCAACCTAGTCCTAATATGACTCAACACAGCGCTGAAAGTTCAAGTCAAAATCTTATACTAAGTGTTGAAGCTCCAGTTAACGTGTTTAAAAACCAATTGTTTATAAGCATAGAAGAGGTACCTTCATATCAATTTAGAATAATTTTTCCTCATAAATATCTTAAGAGATACCTTAATCCGTCCGTAATAAATAGCATTAAAACTACAGAACCCATTTCTCAAATTACAAATATAGATTTACACATATGGATATTGGAGACATAATAGCTGAAAAAGACCAGGAAAATATAATTGTGGAAGAGTATTCAAGGGCTCATCGTAATGGAAAAGAAAATAGATCAGAGATTATGGGAAAATATTATCCAAATACACCGGAACTTGGTGAAACACCTATACCAACATATCCTGGTCAAACAATTCACATAGGCATATTTGCAACCGATAAAAAAAAACTAATTCTGACTTCAATTAAAAAGTTCTCAAAGTACGCCCAAGTAAAACAGCTTAGCGGCAGATCAATTAAAGTCGTTAGAAGACCACATAGTCAACTTTTGTTCTTCTATTGGGTACCAAAGAATGTAGTAGTGGACAATGAATCTTTTTTGAATTCACCCTCTATTCTATTTATAATGAAAGATGACTTAAAAATAAATATTTGTACTATCCCTTCCTATAAAAGTGAAACAAATGGACAAATAGAACGTTTCCACTCCACTTTGGCGGAAATAATGAGATGTCTCAAGGAAGAATGATCTTCCAGAGACTTTGACGAGTTATTGGAAAGATCCGTAAATGGATATAATCACTCTATTCATTCTACCACAAATAGGAAAGTTGTGGATCTATTCTTTGGAAGAACTCTCTCTCTCTCTTTAGAATAAGGGGCTTCTCAATCGTCTGAGTCCGAATAAAATAAAAAGGGTAATAGATGTTATTGGTACTGCATGGAAGTGGATTGCAGGCACACCCGATAGTCATGATTTTGAAATTTTTACAAAAAAATTAACCATCTCTTGGAGAATAACGATAGACAGATCGTAATAAACAATTTTGGCGTTTATATCAGTTGCTGACATTGGAACCATTGTAGGCGTAAAAATGTGGAAAAAAGGAAAGGAGAAGCCCATCTAGAAATAAATGAAACAACAATCAAGCATCTACAATCTTCATGTATTTTGAACAATCAGGGCGATAGTATTTAAGGAGGGAGGAGTTAACACAAAATATATTTAAGCAATATATACAAATCTATTTCTCACCAAATATGCTGACATGTCGGGGTGTCACATTCAGTGCACATTCCAGAATTGTTTCACACATGTAACACGAGGTGCCATAAGTGGCGTGATCATACAAATGCAGTTATGAGTTAAGTGCCAGTTAGCCACACGTCATCGATTTGTGTGACCAACTGGCGTAGGCTCGCAAGTAGCACAGGTGCCAGGAAGGATGTGTCAAGGCAGGCCGTAATTCGTTAATCGGATTGTTAATGACCAATTAAATAAGTAAATAACATTGTTACGTTTTTACCTTTTAAAAACGTTTTAAATATGAGCTCGTAGATTGCAAATAAAAATAAAAATAAATTTGTGTTTAATTTTCATTAAGTTCTTTATTATTCACACAACTTTTGTGTGCCACTGTTCACAACTTGTTTTAACAACAACAATTGCGTTATTTGTTATTCCTTTTTTATGCCCTTTGCGATAAACACTAACAATTATTACACAATTGTTCTATAGATCTTTATAACGGAGATCTTCAAACTACGATTGCTTTCTTCACACGCACAGTGTCTTCACACAAGACTGACTGAACTTTTACTCTGACACTGCATGCTTTGCCTTGCCTTTTATATAGCGACGTAAACAGTCTGATGAATGTTATCGTAGGCGAAGGTTTTAGTCCTCGCCTTCACGAGATTTCTAATTTCTGTAAACATGTTTACATTCATACATGTTATCTTCTTTGTTGATTTTGTATCTTGTTTATGTTCGCCCCTTCAGAGTTGTTGTTTTTTGTTTACTTGTTTATTCCTTTTTCCTAGTATTGATGTTGTTGTCTTATTTTTGTTTATTCGTTAATGAACGGTGTAACATCTTAATGTTTCTTAACACTGCCGCTCACTTAAGCCTGTTCGTCCCGAATAGGCTCATTATCTCTTTTCCCATATTTCGCCAGTCGCTCTATGTGGACGACCTTCATTTTGGCTCGGGGGCTGTTAGCTTTCTGTATCCTGTACACAACAACGTTTAACCTTTTAATTATTTTATAAGGTCCATCCTAGCTGGTTTGTAGCTTGGGAGATAATCTCTTCTTCCGTGTTGGGTTGTAGAGTAGAACCAGCTTTCCCTCATGGAAGCCCTTCGTATTTGCTGCACGATCATACCTGGCATTCATCCTATCGCTGACCATTTTTATACGTGTGCGCACAAATTCGTGAAGTTCATTTAGACTTTCCTGTTTTCCAGAGTATGAGGCATCCCTCTCTGTAGCGGGTTTAACACCAAACTCCAAGTCACCAGGCAGTTTTATCTTGGTCCCAAAAATAACCTTGGCGGATGATCTAGATGTTGAATCATGGACCGCTGATCGGTATGCCAGTAGAAACCTCGGATCTACTGGCAGCGAGCAGCAATCCTTCTGCTGCTCGCTCACTACCTTCCGCAGGTATTCTTCTAAGGTTCGATTAAACCATTCTACCATTCCGTCGGACTGTGGGTGGAGCGGCGTTGTTCAAGTCTTTTTGATACCGTACACCTCATACATTTCCTTGAATACCGCTGACTCGAAATTTCTGCCTTGATCGGAATGTAGCTCTATCGGAACCCCGTAGCGGCATACCCAGTTGTTAACAAAAACATTAACCCCTGTGTTCGGCTCTTGATTGGGTATGGCATACACTTCCGGCCATTTGCTGAAATAATCCATCACGACGAGCACTTATCGATTTCCGGCATTGCTGACAGGAAAAGGGCCTGCTACGTCCATCGCTATCCGCTCGAAAGGTGCGCCCGAGTTATGTTGTTGATGCTGACCTCGACTTCTTCTCATGGGACCTTTAGCTGCAATACAGTGGCTACAGTTCGCGATCCAATCCGCCACTGCTTGCTGACATCCAACCCAATAAAAACGTTTTTTCAGTCTCTCCAACGTCTTTGTCACTCCAAGATGTCCTCCGCTAGCTCCATTATGGAATTCAGTTAAAATTCTTTTAAATTTTCTGGGGGAAGACACCACTATCAGGTTGGATGAAATCTTGCCATCAGCGCTTTCCTATTGTCGATATAAGCATCCGTTTATCACTTTTAAACTGTCCCACTGCGCTCAGTATGCTTCTGTAAGAGGACCTTCTGCGGATATCTCATTTCTAGTAGGCCGTTTGTCCTCTTCCTTAGCTGCCATAATTTTCGCTAATATTGGGTCACTACTTTGTGCTTCGTACCAGCCTTCGTTGGCTTTGATTTGCGTTAGCCGGATGTCGATGATGGATTCCTTCTTCTCGGCTCTCACGCAATGTCTACACTCTAAATTACAAGGTCGGCGTGAGAGAGTATCAGCATTCCCATGTTTTATGCCTCTATGGTGTGCAATGCTGATGTCGTAAGTCTAAAGGCGCTCAATCCAACGTGCTAGCTGTCCTTCAGGGCTCTTGAATTCTAGCAGCCATCTCAGTGCGGAATGATCAGTCCTTAATAGAAAATGTTGGCCATACAGGTACTTATGGTAATGTTTTATGCATTCCATCACTGCAAGTAGCTCACGTCGGGTCACCCAATAGCTACGTTCAGGCTTCGACAGTGTGCGGCTATAGTAGCCTACGACCTTTTCGGTACCATTGATCACTTGGGAAAGTACACCACCAATCCCATAACCGCTAGCATCACTGTCAAAAATGAATTTTTCTCATTTCAGTTTGGCCTGAAGTGACTCATCGGCCTTTTGCGCTCGGTACCTTAACTCCATGCGGTATAGTTTCCGTTTGTTCTTGTCGCCGAATTTACGCTGTAAAGCCAGCATTAAGTCGTCGTAGTTGTTTCTGCGGCTGGCTGGTATGGATTCTAGCATCTCGACTGCGACACCATTCAACGCCAAAATCAGTTCTATAGCCTTCTCCTCGTTATTCCATCTGTTTCTGCTGGCTACTGTTTCGAATTGAAATTTAAATACGGATAGGAGCGAGCTGCCATCAAAGTGAGGTGTTTTTATCCTGCCGATTCCTTCTGATATGACTCTCACTGGTTCCGGTCGCTGGCTCTGGAGGTTGTTGATCTTCTCCTCCATCATAACCAGTTTTCCGTCAAAGGTCTTTTCTAAATCGATCACTTTCGTGTCGACGGTCTTTTCCAAATTAAACACCTATTCCTCGACACTAGTAATTCTTTTGTTGACCGACCCATTGAGTTCTTGCAGCTTCTCCTCGAATTTCCTTTCAATTTTTGCCACCAATTTTGCTTGCATTTTCTCCATTCTCTGCTCAGAAGCTTCTTGCAGTTTTTGGTTTGCTACTCGTGCATCAGCAAATAACTTTTGGTTTTCGGCTCTAGAAGCTTCCTTTATTTCAGCAAGTAGTTTTTGGTTTGCTACTTGTGCATCAGCAAATAACTTTTGGTTTTCGGCTCTAGAAGCTTCTTGCGCCTCAGTTTATAGTTTTTTCATTTGTTCCGTCATAGTGGCTAGCAACGAATTGATGTCCATTAGGCTGGAGGTTGCAGGGGCCTGTAACTCTCGTTCTTCCTCGTGTTCGAATTCGTAAGAATCGATATCGATGCCCTGATGCTGAAATTCCTCCCTTAGCCGCCTTTGGAGTTCATTTTTCGTGCCCATTGTTGGCAGCTCCAATTTACCCAACTCTCGTTTAAGTCGTTCCCCTCTTAATTCGTAGAGTTTCATCTTTTTTATTCTTTTATTTATTTATATTTACTCTTAGATTTTGTAATCCCACTTCTGACACAAATTGTTACGTTTTTACCTTTTAAAAACGTTTGAAATATGAGCTCGTAGATTGTTCTTTATTATTCACACAACTTTTGTGTGCCACTGTTCACAACTTGTTTTAACAACAACAATTGCGTTATTTGTTATACCTTTTTGTTTATGCCCTTTGCGATAAACACTAACAATTATTACACAATTGTTCTATAGATCTTTATAACGGAGATCTTCAAACCACGATTGCTTTCTTCACACGCACAGTGTCTTCACACAAGGCAGACTGAACTTTTACTCTGACTCTGCATGCTTTGCCTTGCCTTTTATATAGCTTTTATAAACAGTCTGATGAATGTTCTCGTAGGCGAAGTTTCTAGTCTTCGCCTTCACGAGATTTCTATGAGTGTAAACATGTTGTTTACATTCATACATGTTTTCTTCTTTGTTGTTTTTGTATCTTGTTTATATTCGTCCCTTCAGAGTTGTTGTTGTTTGTTGTTTACTTGTTTATTCCTTTTTCCTAGTATTGATGTTGTTGTTTTATTTTTGTTTATTCGTTAATGAAGTAAACAAGTAATTAATTGTTTTGTAGCTTTTGTTTTATTCCTGAAGAAAATTTGTTTTAGTTTCCTTGATATTTTAAAAATTTGTAAGTTCTGTAGTCGTTATTTGTCAATTAAATAATTATTATGTGTTTTGGAATACGTAAAAATTAACATTTTATGTCAGATTATGGTTTGTGCTTAAACTTGTGTCCTTATCACAGATCAGCAATGTGTAATCAAAAAGAGGAGTAGAGTCGAATCGTGACTCATAATTTATTATACTTATCCGCATTCATACTTTTCTTAATGTCATGAAACCTCAAATCATCTTCAAAATTTGAAGTACTCATCACATTTATACTTAACAACATGTATGATGTTTTTGGTTTTGAATCTCCTTAACTTAATACATACAGGTGACACAAAATAATATATGATTCGTTTAATGCGTTAGTTAGCCGAACGCAACGTAATGTAACCGTACGTTCACTTTTTATCATATCGAAAGCAATGTAAACGCTTACCGAAACGTTCTCTCTCGTTAGCAAAACTGGACGATCTCTATAATACAGATTTCTTTCACGTGTTTATATGATATTTGAACATGAGTGATGGGGCTATTGTATGCAGAGTTGTATTGCGGCACAAATGCCCTCTATGGTACATTCATGATTATTTATATAAAACTTTTAAACTGTTGCAAGCATATACTTAAATTTTTAATTTTTAATTAAAATAATAATAGAAAAAATTATTTTATAAGAAATAAATACTTATTGTTATGTTTTTATTGTGCTCCCAAAACAATTTTAAAAAAATAAATAAATAATATGTATGTATTTTTAGTGACGAAGTGGTACAAATTCTGCTTTTTGGTACTTTCATATATATTAATCGTATATATTAATCTCTTAAATTTGTACCTAAAAAATGATTTTTCTTTAATTATTATTGTTATTATTATGACTGTAATGTGTATGATAATACTTTGAAACAAAATAAATAAAAATATGTATTTTGAGTGGTAATGTAATGCAAATGCCCTTTTTGGTACTTTTCTATTTATACATAAATCTTTTTTATCTTAAAAATTTTTAAATACATATTCTCAATATTCTAATGTTCATAATCATTTTTTTATTTTTACTATTCTAACTAGAGATATTGATTTGCAATTTAATAAAAAAAATATTTGAATAGAGCAATATTCGACTCTACTTATATCTAAATTCCATAAATATTGACTCAGATTAAACCAAAAATTTAATATTCCATTATAATATAAGAATAAAAATAAATATAATAATTACATAAAATTTAAGAAATAAATATATCTTTTTCCAATTAAGGCTCAATTGGTACTTTTTGAATTTTACTTTTTCTTAACAACAGTCATCACTGTTCTGAACAGATGACTTCGTGCAAATGCCTGTTCACCAATTTCTTCGCATTGTGTTTTGTTCGTATGTGTGTTGCTTTGTGTTCTGTTTCTTTTTTTGTTTACATCCTTCGTTGACATATGCCCCGTTCTTCACGTTTCTATAACTACACAAACTTTTTAAGGCTACGTACGTTACGATTTTACGTTTCTTACGTTTGACTCACTAGCCCTTTAGGGTAGTTTTAAGAAAGGTTTTCACTGTTAATTTTACCGTCAATAAAAAGTGTTGTGTTGTCGCAAGACAGAACAAAATATTTTTTTATAAAAAAACTTAAAGTAATGTTTTAATTTATTTATATATGTATGACTCTAAAAGGCAACGAAACCACCAAGTAGGAATCAATAACAAATACAGTGTCTTTTTAAAGCATATCCACATACTATTCTATACAAAGTTGCCGAAGACGTAACACAATAAAGTATGAGAGATCAGGAAAACACATTAAATACTGGGAGTACTATTAGTCAGAAATCTTTTAAAATTCTTTAAAAATGTTCGTTCAAGAGGTATAATCTATTAAAAAAAAAACATTACTAAATTGAAAGTTGTGTAGAGGTATAAACTCATAGACGACAGACAACAGAAAGCTGCCAAGTTTAGAATACACACGTTTATATGAACACAATTATATTGAAGGCAAAACAGAAATATCCAAGGCAACAACCCAAGCAGTTTCTGCCTATCTTAGAATATTTTCTATTTTTATGGGCAGCTAAAAGCAAATTAGTGATGTCAATACAACATAAAATAATAATTAAATAGCAGCTTAAAATACTTATTGAAGAGAAACGTACACTCGAAAAATAAAAATCTATCCATGTATTTACAAAAAGTAAAATTGAATTATAAACGATTTATGAATCATATTTTGTATGCGAATTCGATTGATAATTTGGAAAAATTTTTATGAATTCATACATACATACGTAATTGGGCATTACAACCATTCAATTAGTTTACGACCTAATTTCTCACACCATTTATGTTGTGTATGTTAATTCCACATATGAGTGGAGGTACCTAAAGTATAAAGTAGACTCCGAATGACAGATTTTTGTGAAACTTTTCATTGCAATTTTAGTTATCCTCTGAGTTTTTGCCAGAAATCTGCTGAGAGGAAGTCACCGAAGAAATATTTTTTTCATATTTTCGTATTGATGTCGGACATGGGGTTTGAACCGTGGCCTTACGTTTAATAATAAAAGGAATAATTTCTCGGGATATGGAGACTAATTTAGTAAATTTTAAAATTATAGAAAACCACGTAGTCCATTAAGAAAACTAATGAATTGTTTTTGTGTACATATGGATGAGCGAATATGCGTTTTTTTTTTGAATATGTGATGTTATTTTTGCGTACGTAAAAAATTCGATAGTCGTCTATGTGTTTATACCTTAAGTCGTAAAAACACATATTGTCTTTTTTTCTTTAAAATTTTAGAAATTTCCAATATTTTGTGAGTATTAGTAATATAAAAAAAATTGTTTATAGTTATTGAAGTTTGGTTTTTAAGGTTAAAGCGAAAACGGTTTGTATGAGATCTGTGGGAAACTTTATAAGGGTCCATTAAATCATTAAATATTCGAATCATAATTATTATTTATTGCTTTTACGCCAAATCGTTTGCGCATAATTCCAACTTCAAATCGAACTATACTGCATAATGCTGTCTTAAGTTAGAATCGGAAAGGATCTGTCTCAGACTTTCACTACGATAAAACAAATACATAAATAAGAAATAACTTTAATTTAAAAATTGCATTTCATTTAAAATTAAATCCTAGTAAGTGTATGTGAAGATTGATATAAAGTACAAAATGGACAAATTAACCGTCACGTATATCATCAACATTTTTAAAACAATTGAAATGTTTCAAGCAATTGGGAATCAAACCACACATTTCACAAAAAAATACTAAAATGCAAACAGAAAAATCTTAATAAAACTAGCGACTACATAAACGAAGTTTTATTTTCCAATAAATCCAAAATTAATACAGTAACTTGAGATGAATTGGAAAAAATGCAAAAATCAATGCTTGTATCATCGACTTTATCTATACCCAGAGCCAACCTTACGACTTTTTAACAAAATCGACGTCATTTTTGACAAAAATATGTATTTTAGCGATATAAATACTCAATACTATAACGATATAAAAGGATCACTTCAAAGATGGTATAGAGTCGCTTGATTAAGCAAAATGTCGTGGTCGTACAGAGGCATGCACAGTCCTCCAATTTTTAATTTTATGGAATTTTCTGTGGAATGCAATTAATAAAAGAGACAATAATAATTATCTTTACCAATCCATAGTCTTTACTGATCTCAAAGATGCTTTGTCTTATCGATTCAATTCTAAAAAAGGTCGAAAAATTATTCAAACAAGGGTTCTACCAGTAAATATTAAAGTCAAAAGTAAATTTAGTCTGTTTTGTCGCTTAATATGTGAAATTTCATGAAAAATATCATATATTATACATAAGATTTTGTTAAGTTAATTAAATGAAAATAAAATTACATATTCAGTTTCATACTCAAAAACTAAACCTTAAAAATTTTTATGTGTTCACTTACAATAATTTAATTCAGTTTTAGTTATATATTAAGTGATTTTATTTACCCAGTGAAGCGTAATAGTCACTAAACGTTGATAAATTATCCCGAAATTCAGCCGCTGTTGATAGCGCCAAGTAAACTTGGCTTCGCCTGCCATCAGCACCAATCTGAAAAAGGAAAATTAAACCAATATTTCTTATATGTGTACATTTGAATATAAAAGCGTTTGATGTCTATAATTATGTCTGTGTTCGCTTAATAAATTGGCAAGTTGTTATTACCTTATGTTCTTTTGTAAACACTTTAATTTACCATTAACAAGTTCTCTTAAGCTGGATTCACCCATGGTTTCGGAACCAACTTTTTGTTCTGAAACAATTTTAGTTTTCTGAGAGTTTGTTTTGAAACGATTCACCCACTTCGAACAATTGTTCCAGAAAAACAAGGCTACCATAAAAAATATGTTTGTAAACGATGTGTTAGTTTTACTATTAGGTAGCACAGTATCATTCTATCTTTTAATATTTTTTAATTATTTTTTAATAATAATTACATTAACCACCGAGTAATACATTAACCACCGAATTAAAACATTAATAAACAAAATGAAGCAAATGCTCTGTATTTTATTATACATACAATGTGTATAATATAATAAATATAATATAATATAATATAATGGTGGCACTCAGTGCATTTTGCGTATAAAATTGAACTATCTGTCAGCACTGTTCAATTATTTCAGAACAAAAATTAAAATTAAACCAATTCAAGCTGAAACTGTTCCGAACAAAATTTACTCTCTTCCTCTCTCTCTCTCAAAAAGAGAAACGTCAAACTCCATATAAAAAAATTGTTTCAGAACAAAAATTTTGTTCCGAAACCATGGGTGAATCCACCTTTACAGTTATAAAGTGCATTAGTTTTTATGTTTTAAAACATTTCGTTGAAAAATATTAATTTCTGTGGAAATATGAGCGACAGTAAAAACCCAAATAGATTTTTAACTTTGAAACTTTAAAAACGTCTTCATTTGTTACTTGTAGCTTCTTGTCATACTTCAGAAAAAGATAAAATCTTGTCTCTTGAACGGTTGTGGAGGTAGCAATAAAAATTGTACTCAGTCCAAATTCGTAATTTAAAGGCTTTTAAGAAACACATCGACAAAAGATGAAGAAATTTACTTAACAGTATTTTTAGAACTTTTGCATTTTTTAAAGTACAACTGTGATGTTTTAGATAGCATTTAGAGACCAAATGAACAGCTAATATTATAAAGCAGTGTTTTTATGCTGAATATAACAATGCTACATGACGATGCTTCTACACATTACCACAGTGGTGGTATCCCAAATCCTTTCCCTGATAATTTTGCATCTTCTCCATACTTATAAGCAGGTTTTGGCTACGAAGAGAACTGTTACCAGTCTCTACAAAAAATATCGACAAGTTTCTGTCCCATATTCAAACGAACAGTAGTCTAATAGGTAGTGTGTTGGCTTATTAGACTTGAAGCCTCGGTTTAAACCCCAGGTCAGACATCAAAACGAAAATATAAAAAAATATTTTTTCGGTAACTTCCTCTCAGCAGATTTCTGGCAAAAACTCTAAGAGTAAATAAAATTGCCATGAAAAGCTTCTCAAAAATCTGTTCGGATTCGAATTTATTCTCTACGTCCCGCCACTCATGTATAAAATTAACGCACACAATATAAGTGGTGTGAGAAACTAGGTCGTAATCCTGACTGAACGGTTGTAATGACCAATTATATATACATTTATTCTAACGAACTGATTGATAAGTTCCTCGAAATTTCTGTAGACTTCTGTCGTTTTAATAGTTTCACAACGGCTGTATGAAACCCTTTAACCTTTAAAATTTGCTCCTATAAAATGGAGAGTGTATGCAGTGTGTATTGAGAATATATTATTTATATAATCTGTGAAAAATTCAAACGTTATTAAAAAAATAATCATGAGAAGTGTAGACGACCAGTTAAAAGATTATTCGTTACCAGTCGCAATAATTGTAGGCACTCCGTTAAGATAGATTCAGAAGAATACGAACTATTGTTTTTCTTGAAGATTTATCGACTGTGTATATGAAGGTTGTGTATCGTAAAAGACGAGATAAGGATCATGCTTAGTTTGGATGCAAATCTTTATTCAATATGCCGCGAAAAATAATATTTATCGAGAATTTCCTCCTCGTTTCGATGCACTCTTTTATGTATGTCGATTATACTATTTTTCTGGTCAATATACTTTTCTGCTGAATATATAATAATTTTCTGCTGAAATCTGGAACTATTTTATGAAAGTGATCAGGATCGAATTTTTCAATTTTTCTTATATTATTTTTATTACTTAGAGGGTATGTGAACGGTCTATGGCTTTATGTTGTTATTATGATTATAGAGCGTCACCGAAAAAATCAGTGCTTAAATATTAGAACTCCTTAAATCTTCATATAATGTATTTTCTAAATCATCATAACTTCATTTTCTCAATCACTCCCTACTCAAGCCTAGAAACACAGCAGAAAAATTCCCCATAACTTTTAATTGCTACCATTGCTATACCTGTACCGTTTATAATAGTTTCAAAGCCTAAAAAGCAATGGTTAACAATGGTTTTTCATCGATCGAGATAAATTTCTACCAAAGCAATAAAATGTGAGTAATGCTCACATTACAGTGACAAACGCTGAGGAATATTATCGTCATAAAATGGATAACAAGTTCGAATTTTACATTGCTGACGTTCTTTTCCTTTATTCGATTTTTATGAAAACCAGTCCTTTTTCTTTCACTGGATAGGATATGGCATCTGTTTTTGGGATATTGCTAAGAGCATCGGAATACCCAGAGGAGAACAGGGAAGAACTGAACGACCAAGGTCTAGACGAGACGATGGTGGAGGGAAAATTGATAAAAAAGGCCGAGTAATCCAAGTAAACCGCCACCACTCTAAAACAGCATCCGCTGCAGAGGAGAAGACATAGCCCTAATCCAGGAACCATAATCTATAGCCAACAAGGTTCATGGATTAGGGCACAAAAATTATAGGCTTGTTCATGCTAAATGAGAACAACTTAATGGCAGATTTACTTCCTATAATACTAGGTCTTCTTCAGTTACATGCCGCATGAATTAACCAGTCACTCACCACCAGATCCAGTGAAGAGACTAAGTGTTTTAAAGTTGACTTGCTGATAGGCTGTGAAGCCAACTCTCAGCACACTATATGGGGCAGCATGGACGTCAATGAACGGGGTGGGTCACTTTTTGAATTTATTATCTCCAACAATTTAATGATTTGTAACGTGGGTAACACGGCCACTTTCACCTCTGGCAATATTCACGATAACATAAGAGATTGGAGGGTCTCGGAGGAACACTCCTTTTCTAATCATAAATTTATTAAATTTTCTCTTGGTAAAGGGAATAATAGTGTCAGAGAACCCTAAGCACATGAATTGGGACCTTTATAATCACCTTGTCAATCTGGGTATGGACTCACTCACGTTGTGCAGATAGATAGCATTTCTGGACTTGTAGCTACAGTGGCTAAATTTACAACGGTCAAAATAGGATTTTTTGAGAAAGCAGGTCCAAAAAGAATCTAGGTAAAACTATTTTATACCGAGTTTTCTGCAAAAGGAGGGTGGCTCATGGACCAACTCTGAGAGTAAAACCTTATAGCTTCTATTGGATAACCACTTCCTCGGATACGCGAGCAACTGTTTTGGGTGCAGATCATAGGGAGACTACTGCACTGATTTTAAACGATTTAAATCTCCTGGACCAGACCGTATACATCCACCCCGTCTGAAACTGGACCACATCGGAATACACGGGGATATGTTTATCACCAGTATTCGGATGAACCATATACCATCGGAATGGTGTAGAATGGGGTAGTCTTTACACCTAAGGCTGGAAGAAACTCCCACAGTCTGTTCTCCTTCTTATTGAAAACCATGGAGAGACTCATTGTTGTTAATTTGCGTCAGACCCTGGATGGAAATCTCCTTTCCAAGGGACAGCACGCATACAACAAGGGAAGGTCTGTTGAGACTGCCCTGAAGAGCTTGGCGTGTAGGATAGGAAAATCGTTGGCACAAATGGAATAAACTCTGACTACTTTCCTGGATATTGGAGCAGCCATCAACAATGAGGAATTATGCGCTAATCAAGATTAGGTTGACAAGATTAGGTATACAGACCACTTTTTTCTAGTGGTAACATATTGAAATTTTGTGGTAGAGTTACTTCTAACGTGTTTTTGCAGTGATTATTATGGAAGCTACCAGTTTTAAATCTACCTCTCGCTCTCCGCCTCGTGTTGTACTGATGATCAATCACTTTGAGAAACCTTGAATCATTATAGAATTCAGTCGCTAATGTTATATAAAAAAGATTTAATATTTAATATACGCTGTTCCTTTGCTAGGCTACCATTTCGAACTGTATTGTTAATTATTCTGTTGTTTAATTGAGGTATCTGAATCCATTGACGATATTATTATTGTAGTTGTAATTGTGGGTACTAATATTGTTGCTATTGGTACTGTTATGCCTGGCATTGTTGTTGAATCTATTGAATCTATTGTGTAAGTCGTAGTTATTGATAATGTTATTTATATGGTTATTAAAGTTGTTGTTGTTGTTTATAAATCTGTTGTTGGTCTTGATGAAGCTGCTGTTGTGAACTTTGTTGTTGCTGTCCATGCTACTATTATTGATTATGTTACTTACGGTTTAATTATTATTGTTTATGTTGAAACGTTGATTTTTTTCAGAATTTTTAATAGTCGAACTTGAGTTTTTTATAGTAATCTGCAGTAGATAGCACTTCCCCATGCCGCAATCCTATGCCAAATGTGCGACTCTGCAATTGCGAAATACGCCTGCCTTAACACATCATAGGTGGCACAATTGCTTAGATGATATTACATGAAGGCGGCTTTCCACAACTTCTTTTGGAGATAATCGACACGAATATTCCATTTAAATTTATTATTTATTTGTAAGATGTTAGAAGTTCTATTAGCGCGACTCACGTATTATTGTTGCCGCTGCTATTATGCAGACAATTTGTATCATGGAACTTAATTACAATGTTAGAGTCAGTAAAATTTCATGGTTTTATGTGCATATTTTGTTTTTTGAGCGTTTGTGATAGGGCCATTATCGTGACACCATTTGGATGCGATATTTAATTGGCTCTGCATTACCTCTGTAGCATCTTGGATTGACTTACTCGATACTACTATGGCTGTATCATCAACATATGCAAAAGTTTAGCTATTATGCAAAGCATTGAGCATGTCGTTGGTACATATTATATAAAGAATTGGACCGAGTTTGAATCCCTGTGGCACTCCACAATCTATTAGTACTTCTTCGCTTAGTTCGTTATTTAGTTTTACTCGATATGGCCTACATTCAAGATAGTTTTTAAACCATAATAAAGTATTACCTCTAATACCGTTTTTTTTTTCAAGAATTTGAAGGAGTTTGGTATGTGACAAAGTGTCAAAGGCTTTACTGAAAACAATGAGCAATACAACGCAATGTTTTTATTACTTAAGGAGTTATTTATATAATTAGCAAAATATCCTATTAGATTTTTAATATATTTTCCTTTTTGGAAGCCAAATTGATTACTATTAATTGTATTGAATTTTTTTAGGAAATTATTTAGTCTTCTAATCACTACTTCCTCCAGAATCTTCTATAACACAGGTAAAATTTAAATGGGGCTATAGTTATTATAGTCTGATTTCATTCCACTTTTATGTATTGGTCTCAACATAGATGTTTTCAACATTTATGGCACCAAAGCATAATTTAGGCTTGAATTTACTAATTTTGTTATAGTAGAAGTCAAGATTACAGCACTATTTTTAATTCCTTTTGTTCGTATTCCATTCAGTCCAGCATTTTTTGATGTTTAAATGTGATGTATATTAAATATTTCCTGTTCATTAGTGTTTTCCATAAAAATTACATTTTGTGTTGTAGTTTCGACATTGTGTAATGTTTTAATGTTAAATTTGTGAATTATTTTTACATTTTCCTTGAGGCTTGTCGCAAAGTTCTTTAAAATACTTGTAAGATTATCATTTTTAAAATTTTGAAAGGTGTTATACCTATTATTTCATTTATAGTTTCCCATGTAACGCGTATATAAGTTTATCACGTATATCACATTTTTTATATTTTTGTTTATCCACGGATTTTGTGTTCTTGGTTTTCTTATCTTGTTTTTTCTTTGATGATTTTTCGTAAATTTCTGCAAATTTATTAGTACTTTCCATTCAAATATCATTAGTGTTTGTCTTTTGTTGAGTAAGAACATTCCAATTTGTTTCACTTACTAGTTTATTAACTTTATTATTATTTTTCCGATCTCTGACTTCTCTTTACTTCATCGACACAGTAGAAATGAGAATAATAATCTGATATTGTTATTGTTACAACTCCAGCAAACACGTTCGAACCTGTTTGTTTATTTTTTATGAACAAATAGTCAATGCATATACTTGATTTTCTATTAATATCTTCGCGTGTAATTTCTTGTATCATATATTGTAATCCGTTTGACATAATCATATTGAAATAGTTTGTTGTTGTAACTTTGTCCCTTAACATATCAATGTTTATGTCTCCAACCACTTCATCTCTTGTCTTTTGTTTATTTTATTGTTCTATCAAGTTCTTCAATAAAGGCATTGACCTTAAGAGAAGAGGGTCGGTAAATTGGGATAAGAGCAAGTATTTTATTGTTAATATTTAAATCTAATCGTATATGTTCGAACGATTGGTTTGGTGAAGCAATTTGAGTGTGTGTGTCTCTGATATAAACTGCAACACCACCGCCACCTATGTTGTTACCATCATTATTTTTTTTATTTAAAAAAAGGAATTAATCCCAGTCATGCTGTAGAGATCACTTTCGACATCGGAAATGTTCGTTTTAACTAGGACTATTATTTGTATATAGCTTATTATTTTGTGTATTGATGTTAAGAATGTGGAAAAGTTCGTTCTAAGTGAACGGATATTCATAAATATTAACGACAGCGGATAACTTAAGTGATTTTGATTAATTTCATTGTAATTAATAAACTTTTTGTTTTGAGAATTCATTTTAATTGTTTTTTATTTCCTTATTAATTTTGTTAAACGTTTTCACTTTTTTGATATAAATTTCATTCATTAGTTTTTTTCTATTTTGAAACTTTTTAATTTCCTGCTTTAAAATTTTTTTTTAAATTACTTTTTATTAATTCAATATCGGCATTATTATTGATTAAGACTATATTAGATGTTTCGTTTTTTATTGCACATATAAAGCCAGATCGAATCCAAACAAATTTATAATCAGATTCTCTAGCTTTGGTTTTAGTAGACCATAGCAAACGGCGATTATGTGCTCTAAGTTGATCATTGACGTATATACATATATTTATTGCCATCACCTACTTGGTCTAAAATTTTTGCATCAATTCGGTGACGTTAGATTTTGTCCATGAAATCGCGCAGCAGGGGGAGAAGTGGTATGCGGAGTTACAGTTAGAACATTTAACATGTTGCATTGCAAGTTGTTTTTATCGGCCGTTGAATTCATTCTGTTTTGTTGTTTTTTTAATACTATGTAACTTGCAATTTCTTTATTTTTTTCTTTCGTTTTAATTTTTTTTATTGTTTGTGGATAGTTTTTATTTGATTATAAGATTTTTTTAACGATTTTTATCAATATGATTAGGATTTTTTCATAGCTTTTCTATGGCACTTTTTTTAATTGTTTTGTACAGTAAGAATTTATATAATTTTAACTTTTGGGAAGGATTGGCAAAAACACGACCGCTCGCAACGATATTACATTACATAATAGGCCCTATAAGAGATAGGTTGTCACTGGCTTTGAGGAAAGTCAGCGAGTGAGCGTCTGATGGCGGATTGGGTGCTAACCCTGGGGAAACGGAAGTAGTACTCTTCACGAGAATGTACAAATCACCGCTTTTCATCCGCTGAAACTAAACGGGGCAGAATTGAATGAAATCAGGAAATGCGACACACTTTCTAGGACTTATTCTGAATAGGAAGCTGTCTTGGAAATCGAACATCGTTAACTGAATCAAAAAGGCCCTGGGGAGAAAATGGGACCTAGGGCCTAGGATGACTCACTGGGACCTGCACAACGGTAGTCAGACCTACCTTGACCTATGGATACCTAGTTTGGTGGGAGTCCCTTGATAAGAAAACTACTTTGAACCTAATACGGTCCAGATTGCAGAAAGCTTCCTGTATTATCATCAGTGATGCACTGCGGACTACAGCTACGTCGACCTCTTTCGCCAATAACCAGGCATCTCTGGGCGACTGGACGGTGATAGAATTCAGATATTGGTCACGCTAGGATCTTGGAGGAAGTTTGGTCCGTAGGGAGCAGTGGCTACACGACACCGAAAAGGACTACGTGCAAATTTACACTGACGGCTCAAAATTCAACGGAGTTGTTGGGAGTGGAATTTTTCATAATCGGTCGAAATAGCCCAGTCTATAAGGCTGCCGGGCATCTGTAGCATCTTTCAGACGGAGGTGTTGGCAATACAGGCTGCGGCGAGAATTATTGGAGACGAAAATATCTCCAAGCAAAACATTACCATACTTTCTGATAGCCAGGCCATTAGGGTTCTAAATACCAACGTAATGAACTCCAAGACGATATACAGCTGTCACAGTTATCTCAATGAGGTAGCAGAACGATATGATATCCATATCATATGTTTACGGTGGCACAGTGGTATTACTGGTAACTGTAGAGGTGATGACCTAGCCATGCAAGGCACGACCATCGAACTCTCTGCTGAAAACTCCGGAGGGACACGCTCAGTATGGTTGTCGGGGTCATTACGGGACATTTCATTATGAGTACACATGCGAGGCACATTGGCCTTGGACACCTTACTAATAGTTTCTGTAGAAGCTGTAGGGATGAGAAAGAGGAGGAGACTGTCTTTCACCTGCTGGGTCCATGCTCGGTACCTTGTCTATGGAGGAAAAATGCTTAGGTGCTTACTATATGGATGATCTGGGGGAACTGTCAAGGTCATTGGGTCATTGTCTCCAAATCCTTAAATTGGAATCTGTTCACGTATTTACTTATACTGACTGCAAATAATATCCACATGAAAAATAAAGTTTAATTATGGTTAATACAATTACTTTTTTATTTATTTATGTAATACTATTTACTTAGCACTTAACTTAACTTAATACTATTTACTTAGCACTTTCACAAATTGTATTCCATTACACTAGAATTTCAATATTTCCTATCTTTTCATTGCATTATATTTTATAATTATATTTTATAAAATAAATATTTTAGTACTACTTTCCAAGTTTACATTACTCGGCTGCATTACAGTCGTTGGTGTGCTTGCAATTCTCAAATGTTCCATTCTCTTATGTTTAATAAAAGTGTTGCAAATTTGTCTCCTAGTTACTTATTTTGTTCCCATTATTTGCTCAATGCTCTTTTAAAGTTTAAGAAAATTATCACTATTTTATTTGCATCTTTTTTTCTGATTAATGCATCTTTAAGCCTTTTCTAAATTCCAAATATTTTGCCTTCACTACTTTTTCCATTCTCTTCTCATTGTCCTCAACGTATTTATTGGTCGAAATTCCGTACACCTTTTTCATTGAGCAAATTTTTCAATTGGGGATTCTATCAATGTTTTCCAATCTTTATGGAACACTTCTGTCTCTTAATAATTACTAACATTATTTTACCCACTATATTCCAACTATTCAAAATTATATTACTTTATCACATTTATTTTTGAAATTTTTACATATTATTGCACGAAATTTGAATTGAGAGTTTATCACAAGTGTATTCACGACACATTATTTATTGTATCCCTTATTATATTAATACTATTTATAAAGAACTAATGAAAGTTATCGGCTATTTCAAAATCGTCTATAAATGGTTAAGTTTTTGGTTAAATATGGCAATTTCAATTACACTTGGATTATTCCTTTGAATTAACTAATTTAAAATGCAAGCAAATTTGTTTTCTATCTGATTTTGACTTTGTATACATTATGCGACTTTCTATAGTTATCCGATGCCTCATTCGAAATCTGTATTTTTGCTGTTTGGTACTTATTGATTTCTTTCTTTTTCAAACTTGTAAATTCTTCATTAAACGATTTAAATTTATAATTTTCTTTAATTGTGTGTCTTTTTGTTATTTCCTTTAATGCATTTTCCAATAACCTATCGAAATCATTTTCATTGGCTTTCAAATAATTGTTTGTATGGTCCATATCTTTTCATTACATTGATCTATATTACGTTTATACTATATGTCTAAATCTCTTTATAAGTATTTCCATTAGGATCGTATTCTATCTTATCAATTACACGGTGCGACAGCCAAAATACACCCATCTAATGACATTATATAGGTTGTGAGCTTTGTAGAGTAGAACTCAGAAACACTTTTTTATATTTTTCGGACCCTCAAACTTTACTCAAAATTAGAGAATGTTTTTTAGACCTTTGGTGGGAGCTACGTTTGGTTCATAAATTTCCTCACCTACTAATAATAAACCCTTTAATTTTTCCAAAAAAATTGATTTATGTCTACAAAAAAGCTGTTAAATGTCTTAAAACGTCATTTAAGAACATATAAGGCATTGCATTTTAATAAAAGCATTTTTAAAATATTTAATATTTAAAATATTTTTTGAGCGTAAACCTGAAAAAAATATCATAGCATCCGCTAATATGCGCACTCACCGCAATCTGTCGACCACAGTATAAACCAGTAAGGAAACGGAATTTGACAGTTACTGGCGAAATGTGAGAGGGATAGCAAATATTACCAAAAAAGTATTTCTGTCTCTCTCTCATTTTCTCTGTTTTGTTTATTTATGTTTTTTTAAGCTTTTGGGGTTGGATTTTTATACTGGAGCGTGTTAATAAAAAATGTAATTTTTGTGTGAAACTATTAATAAATAATAATAAGAACTAATAATAATAATAACTTCTAACTTTTTCGTTCAATAAATTAAAAATATTGGCAAATTTCAGCAAAAAAAAATTTTTTGTGGTGTATGTCTGTAATATTTAGCTTCTTAATTACCTTTTGCACAAAAATCTATATTCATTGTGACCGAAAATTACCCACCTTTCGATTAATACTTAAACATTAGGGAATTTTTAAAATTTTCATTGAAGAAATTAAAAAATATTCAAAATTTACTCCTTTTTAACACAAAATAAATGTTTATTAACATTTGATTTTTCTACTTCATCCTCCAGTTTTCACTTTGTATATCTGTTGCTTCTAACACATTTGCTTCGCAAAATTTATAACATTTTCTTTCTCCCTCTAATTATGCCGGTAATGGTTGCTGTTATGAGCGTTTCTTAAACGTCATAATTTTCCCTTCTGTGTATTTTGTGCCGTCGACGACTAAATAAAAGAGCATAAGCTATATGTCTGAATTCTCTTTGCACAATTGTGCTATGAAATGGTAACCACCACCGTTGCTATTTGCCAAGTTTTCCCTTTTTTGAGATGCGAAAAAGTTTTTATTAAAGTTGTTTCCTAACAAAACAAGTTTTTTCGACAAAATTCAATTTTAAATTTTTTCAATAAATTCATTAATAATAACACGAAATATTTACATTTTTAAATAAAATATTGTGTATTTTACTAGTCCCGGGCAAAAGTAAAAAAAAAAAAACACCAACAGAGGGCACCGGCCTCCGGTGTTTGCTTTAGAAATTTTGGTACTTATCTAGAAAAGCAGTTTTTTCTTTTGTAAAAAATGTTTTTCGAAAAAATTGCTAGCAACGCTGGCAACCACTGGTCTAAAGCCTCGTTAGGCAAAATTAATAAAAGCGAACTCTATCAATAACGATATTAATATTATATTACTGAGCTTTTGTGAAAATACTTAATTTAACATGATTTATGATTTAAAGAAAACTCTGAAAATAAAGATTAAAAATGTCGCCTTAATACTTTAATTTAAATATAAACTATGACGCAAAAAATTGACCGTATACCATGCTATTGAAAATATGTTACATTGTATTTCAGAAAATACTGACTGGATTTGGATCAACAAAAAGAAACAAATCCAAATAAAACCAAAAAGAATTGAAAAATAAGCTCAAACAATAAAGCGATGCGCCGGTGGAAATACTCCGGAGTAACTACATAGTGTAAGTTGAATATTTAGATAAGTGTAACTTAAAAATATTTTTTATGACTCTAAATTTCTTTTATTTGAAAAACAAATGTTTTTTAACTTTTCACGCAAAAATTATTGACTCCTCAAATATTATTGAATTTTGTAAATTTAAACTTGATTTGCTCAAAACGAAATAGTAATATTTACGCAAAAAATATAATAGCCGCCTTCCACTAGTCGGTTAAATTTTTTGAAAAACAACCCAGATCCATCAAAAATTTTGAAAATGACTTGAATGTTTATTTATTCTTCAAAATAATAGCGATGATAATTTTAGTCCGAGTTTTTAAACATAGTGACAATCTCAAAAAAAAAAAAAAAATTCAAAATATGAATTTATGAATTTGTTTGAAAAGTTCAAAAAGACTGTTAAATTAAACAAGTTTGGAGGGTTAGAAAAATTTTAAAAAAATTTTGAGTTTAGCTCAACTAAATACATAACTTAGACTATATAGTTTCTCGGGTGAATTTATTTTTTCATTTTCTGTCACATAGAGAGAAATATACCACTCTTACATAAAGATTTTTTAAAATTGTGTTATTTTCATAAAAGCTAGGAATTCTACATTATTAATAGATATTTGGTTTAATGTGGCATAAAAATTAACATCAAATTATAAAAATTACAACAAAATTAGCATTAACGTCACAAAGTTAATTGTTGAAATGTATAATGATGGCAGAAGTTTGCCGAAAATGGCTGAAAATATTAGATATCAGTTAAATATATTACAGAAAGAGGAAGAGGTCAAACAAAAAATAAAAATGACGCTTTGGAAAACAACATAGAACAGATAATTTAATTAAAAACAACCAATTCTGTAAAATAACGAAAAAAAAAACTAGTACAATTTATGAAAACATTTTATTAAATGCAGAAATCTTACAGAATTTTCAAATTTTAAATAAAATATCTATATCAGATAAAATAAAACTAGGATTAGATTGCATAAGTAGTTATATGTATATATATATATAAGCCTACAATTTTTTCTACTGAAAATAGAGCTTCTTTACTGTTTTTTATGGGATGAGATGAGAAGCATGTAAACAAGGTAAAGTTTCTGACTGTGGTCATACCAACACCCGCTAGATGTTTACTAATGCGTGCAGAGAAGTCAATCCCCTGGATATTAAATTTGGGTTGTGTCTATAGCTTGGAACCCACCACGTAAAAAATTATCAATTGAAAACTAACACACAAGCCTCTAAAAAATCTCATCAAAGTCGATGACAATGACAAACGTTTAAAGGACTATGATTTGGATCGTGAAGAGTGTCTTCACAGGGTATGCGCTTCCGCACAACTAGCGGATGCCCTCATGAAATGTAGGACTGATATCACTGCATTACAGGAAGGCACAAGGATGCAAAAGGCTTGTATCTTGCGATATATACTTAGCTGTAGTATAAGCACGAATTAAGATGCGGGCTCGAGTATATGACAAGTGCCCAGTCTATGACGCCAAAATCGTCCTCGGTTATTTTAATGTGAAGGTCGAGCGGGAAGGTATCTTTGGCCCCAATGATATGTCTTTCTGCAAAGGTGAGAATGGTAACCTGGTAACAGATTCGCAGGGAGTGCTGAGGTTATCGAGAAAACACTTGTCTACTCTGCTACTAGACGATGACAACACCAATGCCGCCTTTAGAGATGATGTACAGAACCCGATCGTTGATGATGGCCATGAAGAGGCCAAAATCGCGATTATGCGTCTTAAGAACAACAAAACTGCAGGTCCTGATGAGCTCCCCGCTGAATTATTTAAGACCGGAAGTAATGACTTGGTAGTGCCCATGCACCAGCTTATTTACAAAATATGGCTAGAAGAAAGTATACATACATACATAATTGGCCATTACAACCCTTCAGTCAGGATTACGACCTAGCTTCTCACACCACTTATGTTGTGTGTGTTAATTTTATACATGAGTGGCGGGACCTACAGTTTAAAGTCGACTCCGAACGACAAATTTTTGAGCAATTTTTCATGGCAATTTTATTTACTCTCAGAGTTTTTGCCAGAAATCTGCTGAGAGGAAGCCGCCGAAGAAATATTTTTTTTTTCATATATCGTTTTTGATGTATGACCGGGGATTCGAACCCTGGCCTTTCGTCTAATAAGCCAACACACTACCCACTAGACCACGGCGGCTTCAATTATTATAATACTAATCCTTAAAGCTAAAACAGTACTGCCTTGCTGTTAATTGTATAAATAGCTTGATCATTAAAATTACAATCCTACTGCCTTGCTGCTACTTTCTATTCAATCAGAAGTTTATATTAAAGTTAAATTTGCATAATAATCATAAGAATAAGTTAATAAATAATAAGTTCACATTTAATGAAATTAATTAATAAAATAACGTAAAAATAAAGTGAATTAAATCTCCGATCTTAAACAATGGATATGGCAGTAAATGAGGGCAAATCGAATTATATGTTATCGACAAGAAGGGCCATGGGGCGTATTGGATCCCAGATAATTATATTTTCGATATAGTCAAGGAATTAATTCATCTTGGCTCCGCTGGTACCATCAAAAATGATGTCAGTCTGGAGATCAAGCGCAGTATCACTCTAACCAACAGGTGCTACTGTGATCTCAATAGGCAATTGAGTAGTGGTGACCTTTCCCGTACGACAATACTAATGGTCTACAAGACACTGAGCCTTCCCGTGGTTTTTTATGGCGCAGAGGCATGGAATATTAAGCACTGATGCAGCAGTGCATTGAGAGCATTCGAGAGAAAGGTCCTACTTAAGAGCTTCCGTTGGCATGTATTCCCGCGACCGACTTAAAAGTGAGCTGTATGACCTCCTCAATGACGTGGACATTGTGTAGCGTATTAACATCTAGTGGCTGCATTGGCTCGGCCATGTCCTTAGAAAGGAGCCCTGTCATCGATTTGTGTGAGCAACTGGCGTAGGCGCGAAAGAAGCACAGGCGCCAGGAAGGATTGTCAAGGCAAGCCGTAATTCGTTAATCGGGTTGTTAGTGGCCAATTAAATAAGTAAATAATATTTTTTGGTTATTGTTTTATTCCTGAAGAAAATTTGTTTTAGTTTCCTTGATATTTTAAAAATCTATAAGTTCTGTAGTCGTTATTTATCAATTAAATAATTATGATGTGTTTTGGAATACATAAAAATTAACATTTTATGTTAGATTATGGTTTGTGCATAAACTTATGTCCTTATCACAGATCAGCAATGTGTATTCAAAAAGATGAGTAGAGTCGAATCGTGACTCATAATTTATTATACTTATCCGCATTCACATACATACATAATTGGCCATTACAACCCTTCAGTCAGGATTACGGCCTAGCTTCTCACACCACTTATGTTGTGTGTGCTAATTTTATACATGAGTGGCGGGACCTCCAGTTTAAAGTCGACTCCGAACGACAGATTTTTTGAGAAACTTTTCATGGCAAATTTATTTACTCTCAGAGTTTTTGCCAGAAATCTGCTGAGAGGAAGTCGCCGAAGAAATATTTTTTTCATATTTCGTTTTTGATGTCTGACCGGGGATTCGAACCCTGGCCTTTCGTCTAATAAGCCAACACACTACCTACTAGACTACGGCGACTTTATACGGCGCATTCATACTTTTCTTAATGTCATGAAACCTCAAATCATCTTCAAAGTTTGAAGTACTCATCACATTTATACTTAACAACATATATGATGTTGTTGATTTTGACTCTCCTTAACTTAATACATACAGGTGACACAAAATAAATATGATTCGTTTAATGGGCCAATTAGCCGAACGTAACGTAATGTACCGTACGTTCGCTTTTGAGCATATGGAGAGCAATAGAAACTCTTACCGAAACGTTCTCTCTCGTTAGGAAAACAGAACGATCTGTATAACACAGAAATCTCTCACGTTCTTTCGTGACATTTGACATGAGTGATGGGGCTACTGCATGCAGAGTTGCATTGCGGCACAAATGCCCTTTCATGATTATTTATATAAAACTTTTATTTATATAAAACTTGAATATAATGATTTTTTTCTTTTGATTAAGATAATAATAAAATTGTCTTATAAGAATTGAATACTTATTGTTATGATTGTATTGTGCACACAAAAAAATTTAAACAAAAGAAATAAATAATATTGGTAAGAAAATGGAAATGGTGTAACATAGTTTAACATTAAAATGTTAAACAAAAGCTACAAAAACAAAAACTACGGACTTGTTTGCCTGATTCAATAAATAAGACTAAAATAAAACAACAACAGCAATATAACGAAAAAGGGATAAATACATAAATAGCAAACAACAACAACGCTGAAGGGACGAAAATAAACAAGATACACTATCAGCAAAGAAGAAAGCATGTTTGAATGTAAACATGTTGTTTACATTCATAGAATTCTCGTGAAGGCGAAGACCATAACCTTCGCCTACGAGAAAATTCATTAGACTGTTTCCGTCGCGATATAAAAGGAAAGGCATAGCATGCAAAGTCGGAGTAGAAGTTCAGTCAGTCTTGTGTGAAGACGCGTTTCGTGTGGAGTAAACCAGTCGTGGTTTGAAGATCTCCGTTACTGAGATCCATAGAACAATTGTGTGATAATTGTTATTGTTTATCGCAAAGGGAATAAACAAATAGGCAATTGTTGTTGTTAGAATCAGTTGTGAACATTGGCACACAAAAGTTTTGTGATTAATAATGGATTTAATTAAAATTAAACACAAATTTATTTTTTTTACTATTTGCAATCTACGAGCTCATATTTCAAACGTTTTTAAAAAGTAAAAACGTAACAATTGGTGTCAGAAGTAGGATTGCAAAATCTAAAAGTAAAAATAAATAACAAAAAAAAATGAAACTCTCCGAATTAAGAGTGGAGCGACTTGAACAAGAGTTGGGTAAATTAGAGCTGCCAACAACGGGCACCATCAGGGCATCGATATCGATTTTTACGAGTTCGAAGACGAGGATTAACGAGAGTTACAGCAAAAGCTTGTTGACGCCGAACAACCTTCCACAGCCGAGTATCGAAAACTATTTGCTGATGCATGAGCAGCAAACCAAAAGCTATTTAATGAGGCACGAACAACAAACCAAAAGCTATTTGCCAAAGCACAAGAAGCAAAGGAAAAATTTTTTTCGGAATTAAAGCAGAGAATTGTTGAAATAATAGAGTCGTTCAGTAAAAGAATTACTAATGACGAGAGAAAGGTGTCCACTTTAGAAAAGACTGTTGAAGAAAAACTCGTTTAGATGAAGAAGGAAGAGAAGATAAAGATGGGCGAAAGTTGTAGCGAACTAGACCGGGATACCGATGAACAAATAGGTGAAAGTGTACCTATTGCGACGGGTAACAAGAGGGAACGAATGATCGATATTTCCACACCAGTGGAAAAAGAGAAAATTCGTGATGATGGTCCTGAAGATTCACGACGTAAACTGAGTAGCTCACAATCTAAAGAACGAGAGCAGGAATACAAAGAACGTGAAAGTGAAAGGGAACGCGAAAGAGATCGTGACAAAGAACCTGAGAGGGAACGCGAGGATAAAGTTGTGAAAAATGTTAGAGACCTGCAACGTGAGAAAGAAATAGAGGAAGAGTTACAAGAACGCAAAAGATAGAGAAGAAAGCTTGGGAAACCGAAGCGAAAGCAGCTTAAAGATTTTCTGGAAGACTACGATTACGAAAGAGATGATGGTAAATATTGCAAGGGTTGAGAATTGCAACGACTTCTGGTGGAAGGAGTTCGAGAGACAGATTTCGATGGAAAGGACCGAAATAACGAACATGGAAAATTGTACAGACCGCAGATAATGATTGATGTAAATTTGGAAAAGCGTAAAAAACAAGTACAAGTCAGGGATAAGCACATGTCTTCGGGAAAACGTCCGAATTCACATGCAATCTACCATCGAAATGACGTCAATGTGGGACTAGCAGAGATTGTGGCCTTTGCACTAGCCCAGGAGATTGCTCGCACGACTTCGAGGCTTTCAGTAAGTAGAGGGCAGAAAACGAAAGTAGTGGAAGAAGGAGTACGTTTTTTAAATAAAATTAAAAGACTAATCGAGGTAATGTACAGGACACAGAAAGTATATAGCCCCCGAGTAAAAATGAAAGTCGTACACGTGGAGCGCCTGGCGAAATATGGGGAGGAGGTAATGAGCCTATTCGGGACGAACAGGCTTAAGTGGGCGGCAGTGTTACGAAAATGGAAATGGTGTAACATCGTTTAACATTAAAATGTTAAACAAAAGCTGCGAAAACAAAAACTACGGACTTGTTTGCCTGATTCAGAAATAAACAAAAATAAAACAACAACAGCAATATAACGAAAAAGGGATAAATACATAAATAGCAAACAACAACAACGCTGAAGGGACGAAAATAAACAAGATACACTATCAGCAAAGAAGAAAGCATGTTTGAATGTGAGCAACATGTTTACATTCGTAGAATTCGTGAAGGCGAAGACTAGAAACTTCGCCTACTAGAACATTCATCAGACTGTTTACGTCGTGATATAAAAGGCAAAACAAAGCATGAAAGATTGGGAGTAGAAGTTCAATCGTGGTTTGAAGATCTCCGTTACAAAGATCTACAGAACAATTGTGTGATAATTGTTATTGTTTATCGCAAAGGGCATAAACAAAGGAATAACAAATAAAGCAATTGTTGTTGTTAGAATCAATTGTGAACAGTCGCACACAAAAGTTGTGTGATTAATAAAGGATTTTATTAAAATTAAACACAAATTTATTTTTATTTTTATTTGCAATCTACGAGCTCATATTTTAAACGTTTTTAAAAGGTAAAAACGTAACAATATAATACTTAACTGATTATATTTTATATTTTTATACTTAAGATTACATAGGGAACTTGTTCCCTTACCTTACATTTGTGCTGACACAGACACAGACATAATTTATAACAAAATATGAAGTGTCTTGTTCCAGACGTAACAAGATACATTATGCTGAGTATTGTAGAAATAGTTTTAAGTAGAATAGAAAATTTTATTTAATAAAACTTTTAGTTTTTAAGACCCCAAGTAACGAATAAGTTCATTTTAGTAATTAAGTACCACTACAATTATACGAACCGCAGACCGTTGAAAAAGACTTAACGAAAATACTTATAACAAAAATTGACGCACAATTTAGGACTTGTATTATTGATAGGAATCCGGATATTGAATCAATGTTCAACAGATTTTCCCAATTGAAATTATTGGACGACACTAGAAGTCTAGATTACAAACACAGAAGAACAATACCACATACTCATAAAAAGGCTATTGAATGACAAAATTATTGGTCCTATAGAAATCGTCCGAATAATAATAACAATAAACAGAAATTTAACAATAATTAAAATAAATTTATTAAAAGAAATGAGTCCTCTACGACAAGAAACTTACCCTTTCCAATGGAGTTGGGAAACTTAGAAATTGGGATGAAGTGCCAGGAATTTTCTCGGGTCCCACGGGTTCGAAATTACCCTTAATTGCAGTAACTATAGGAAGTAAAGTTGATAGACGCCTTATTGATACTGGCGCTGAAAACAGCATAATGACTCATAATCTTTTCGTGGGGGTTTTTTGAAACAAATTTGAACAAACCTTTTAAATTTCGCACCCTAAACGGCATTAACATTATTTCCTTCGAGATAATAACACCTTTTCCTAAGGAATTTAATCAATATGGTATACTTTCTTGGAAAGTAATTAATCTCGTGGGACGCAGCTATGACGCTATCATTGGTCTTAATTCCTTGATACCATTTGGTGCAAGGATAGATTTAGAAAACAAATTTATATATATATTGGGAAATAAGACATTTTTCAAAGAGAAATTTTCTTATATTAACACAATCCAGACAATTTGGGATATTTCCTTCGACGATAGGCATATATTTTATTGGGATCACTTAAACTACGAGGAAAAGTTTAAATTAAAAGAAATCAAGATTTGGTTTATAGGGATGACGAATTCCTGACTTTTACACACGAAGTTATGCATGAATTCCAACAACTATTGATAAACCAATATTTCCAAAGATATATAGATATCCATAAATCCACGAAATGGAGTTACAGAAACAGATAGACGAAATGCTTAAGAAAAACATTATTCAGGAAAATACATCTCCATATAATAGCCCTCTCTGGGTCGTTTACAAGAAACTTGACAATTCTGGCACTAGAAAGTGGAGATTGGTAATAGATTACCGGAAACTTAATGAATTCACCAAAAACCGACAAATTTCCAATTCTTTTATTTGACGAAGGGTTTTCATCAAATTTTGGTGAAAGATTTTTCGACACCATTTGGCCATTACGAATTTATTTGTATGCCATTTGGTTTGAAAAACACCCCTTCTACTTTTCAGAAACTTATGAACTCAGTCCTGAGAAAATATATAAACAAACTTTGTATCGTTTATTTGGACGATATTTTTATATTTAGTAGATCATTAGAAGAGCATTTAATTAACTTAAAGGAAGTCTTGAAGCGACTACGGGAAATCAAACTGAAGGTACAGATTGACAAATGTAATTTCTTGCGGAAACAGACCGATTTTCTCGGTCATGTTTTGACACAGGATGATATTAAACCTCATCCAAGAAAAGTTGAAATTATCCAGAATCTTAAACTGCCCTATACACAGAAAAAAAATCAAATCATTTGTAGGAATGACAGGGTTCTATCGAAAATTCACAAAGGATTTCCCAAAAATTGCTTATGCCATTACAAAATATTTGAAGAAGAATGCTAGGGTAAATGTACATAATCCAATCTTTATAGCAGTCTTTTAGAAATTGAAAGACATTCTGGTAAACCCTCCGATCTTACGATATCCAAATTTCGATAAAAGATTTAAGCTAATAACCGATGCCAGCAATTTTGCATTGATAACAGTCTTGACTCATGTTTCAAGACCACTTAATGTTTGTGAGAGGAATTATTAAACTGTAGAGAAGGAATTCCTTGCTGTAGTCTGGGGCGTGAAATACTTGAGAGCATACCTCTACGGTGTTGAATACGATTTGAATATGGATCACTAACCACTAAAGTGGTTGGATGCTAAAAATAATGGGAGGAATATAAGTCCTAGACTCCAAAAGTGGCTAATTCATTTAATGGACTACAATGCCAAAATCGAGTAAGACGAATATATAGTGATACTGGAAATGGGGATTTGGACGACATTGGAAGTATCAATGCGGTACATGGAAATAACTCTTTTATTGGATTGCGAACAAAATATTCCAGTATTGAATACAGTTATAAATAGATTTAAGACTCTATTGGTAATACAGATAATAAGGACTCTGACCTGGAGGAGATTTTTGGTAATAGGAGAATTTACTTAGATAGAACAGATTTGAGTTTTCAAAGTTTGAACGATATTCTTAATAAATATTCATTGAAAGGTCGTATAGCAGTTTTCTTTATGGTGGAGTAAAGTATTTACCGTGAATTCCTAAGATTGATGGGAATGGTTATTTGCAATAGACCCAATATTAAATTTGTAAAATGTTCATATTTCTAGAGATATAGCGGATCAGGAGGAATTAAGAAGGCAAATATCATTATTTCATAAAAACGAAGTAGGACACTCTGGAATCCTTCCAACATACGAGGAAGTGAAGTACATGATGTTCAATCCAGAGCTGAAAACTACTATTTATTAGATAATAAAAAATTGTGAAATTTGTTCATAAGCGAAATATGATAAAAATGCCATAAAGGCAAGAAGTCGTCATACTGAAACTTCATCCACAACGAACGGAATAGTCCATGTGGGTACATACGTTAATAGCCGACAATCATTCATACTCTTTATAGATAAATTTTCAAAACATGCAATACATTTCCATCTTCCAGATAGAAATACCCAAACTATTGTCCAGAAAATGCGAGAATTCCTAGGAATAAAAGGAAAAGTAAAAGAAATTTATATTTGACAATGAATTTAATACCGTTAATATACGAAGATTCTGAGACGAGGAAATTATAGACTATCATGCAACGAAACCTAATAGGGAATTCAGATGTAGAAATTCTGAACAATACATTTTCTGAAAAATTAGAGTATTGAATCTGGAAGATACAGTTTCAATAAAGTGCACTCCTAACGAAGTTGAGCACCATCCCATCGACCACAATACAATACGGAATCGTATAGAGAATATGAAATACAAAACACTGAACAAATGAATCATAAACAGAGAAAATTATATTGAAAACAGACGAGAGGGATACATTAAATATTACAAAAGTGTCCTACATAAAGAGAAACCAAAATTTATAAAAAGAAATCTTAATAACGTACACTTTAATAACATTAAACGTCCTTTCAAATTTGCAGATCCTAATGATGATATTGTTAATAATGACACAAATACATCCCACTCAGAACCTATTACTGTTAACCCCAATAACCAGTGAAGTGAAGTTTATTAACATGAGAATAAGAACTATATAAATCGTGAATCTAACCATTACAGTACTTCACACAGTAAATCCCAAAGATTTTATGGATATTGTGGAAAATATAGAATCAAATATAAAAGATATGCAAATCCTTTCGAACGATTTAATTGAAAAGCAATTTTAAATATTAAAATCGAAAATTAGTTAAAAAATGGGTTTATTGAATGTCGTGGGCTCCACTCAAATATTCTTGTTCGGAACGAATATCGACGAAGATCGAACTGACATTTTGACCCATTTGGATTTAATTTCCGCAAATTCTCACGATGCTATAGAAGGTTTAAACAAGCAAATTGTCATCAATGATCATTTCCAAGACAATATTAACCTACTCAAAGCGGTAATTGCTTCTGATCGAAATCAGACTAAGACTGTTTTTTCTGAATTGATTTCAAAATATGGCAAACCCGCAAAGCACCTTTTGAATTCTGATATATTTTTTAAGCCTAAATTTATCGAAGATAAAATAGACCAGATACAGAATTTATATCTTCTGCAAGGAATCATATCCTACATCCTAATATATTGACCCCGGAAGAAATCAACGTGTATGACATTGACTTTTACAAACTTTAATTAACAAAGCTGGACATTCTGTGCTACAGAAACAATTTGTTTGTTATCGCCATAAAAAGTCCTATAAATTTCATTACAACTGATTTAAAACTATTTCTACCGCTGCCAAATTAAAAATTTTTCGAAATTTACTTTGAGAAAGAATTTTTATAACAGTTAACAACATAACGTATAAATAGGAAGAAAATAAACCACTAAATATTTGGAAAGAAGTTCAAGCTGTATAACAATGAATTAAATTTGATTGCAATCGACGATGAAACTGTAATTGTAAAAATTGCCAGAAATAAACAAATCGTACAGAATTGTGATGATTGAGATATTATATTAAATGACAATTATATATTGTCTTTCTATGATTACGAAATAGAAGTAGATTATTGTTCATTCATAAATAAGAATGAAATTGTATTCGATAAATTTGTACATGACAATGAAAAAACTTATAATTTTACGGAAAACACACATCTAAACTACAAAAAGATTAAAAATGATAGCCTGCACAATCTTAAACAAATAAAAGAACTATAATGGCATAAAAACGTTTCGTATGGAATAAGTTTATCGATGATAATTTTGGTATCAATTGTGCTGACACAAATTTAAATAAGACATAATGTATAATAAAATATAAAGAGCCTTGTTCCGGACGTAACAAGACACATTATGCTGAATATTGTAGAAATAGTTGTAAGTAGAATAGGAAATTTTATTTAATAAAAGTGTTAGTTCTTAAATACCCAACATATTCAGATACACCGATTTTGATGTGAGAAATGAAGAACGTGGAAGACCACCAAAAAAGTTTGAAGATGACGAATTGCAAACAATATTGGATGGTCAGAAATAAATGGCAGAAATGTTAAACTAAAAATTACTGACCATTTTAATGTTATTAGAAAGATCCCAAAGTCTAGAAGATGGGTGCCCAATGAATTGAATAACAGATAGGTAAAAACCGAAAACCAAATTTGAAATTTTTATACGTACGGAAGTGCTAAATTAGTATTGTTTTTATAAATAATTTTGAGATAAAAACTTAATAAAAAATAAAATACTAAAACGATTAATATAAAATAAAAGATCAGTGATAGAGACACTATTAAAAATCCTTTTTCGCTAGTTCCAATAATAAAAAAAAGAAAACAGAGAGCACAGAGCGAAGGCTTAGTATAAATGACAGAAATGCGTATGTGTCTGTGATTGCAAAAGAAAGCGACAAAATAAAACATAAAAAAACCTGATAGCAGCTTGTATCTAACCGCGAAGCCAAAGCGACCACGTTCGAGTTCCCCCGCATTACTAATAAACAATAGTTCAACCAGAGTAAAATTGCGACTGACAGCAGATAATTTCTCTGAGAAAAAATGCCTAATAAACAGATAAATAGTGCGATTGATAATTAAAATGTTTTAACGGAAATGCACCTCTATTAATCAAAGAAAAGTCGAAAATCTTCTGGCATAGCGCTCAGTCTTAAACAAATAAAAAGCAATATGAGATCACAAAATCGATTTGCTGTCTTCGATAATCAAGACTTTGAATTGGAAGTAGCAATGTCGATCAAAAATTACAAACTACCCCCACTCTATTTGCGAGAACTAATAGTAAATGCATTATCCCAACTCGTAGGTAAGGATAACTTCTATGTTGCTAGTCTACGAAAGGGAAATGTTTATGATTCGAAAATTCCGGTCAACAGCGAGGAAAACTGAGCGAGAGAGAACTGTAGTTAAATTTTTTGATGCTGAAAAAAGGAACATACCAGTTAGAGAAGGCTAAAGGCCTGATAGTAGTCATTAAGAGTATCGATAGCTCCGTAGCAATAAATTAAATTGAATCTGCTTTAGAGACCGAAGGTTACGAGGCGAAGTCCATTCACAATATATTAAACGAGGACAAAATATTTCAACCTCTATATAGAATCGAAATAGCATTTCTCAACTGAAGAACGAGAGTGAAGTTCATCCCATTTACGGCTTGGGATATCTTCTTAACAGAGGAGTAACAGTAGATGAACCAATTAAAAGGAAAGACTTCAGTACCAAAAGTTTCAGAAATTTGGATACACTCTCTCACTACAGACTGCCATCAGTTCGTGTACGATGTGGAGTTATTCATAAGAGCGTAAAGTGCCCCCATCCCTCAACTGATCTTGTCTTCAAGAAATGCAGCAAGTGTGGCCAAAAGCATACAGCAAATTACCGCGGATGTAAGGTATTCCTAAAACTTAAGGAAAAAACAACATTAAGAAGTCCGAAATATGCTCAATATCAGGTTTCAAATTTCCCAGCACTTCCGAAAACTTCGAACGAAACAATTCCTATGGAAAACAATGTTTTTCCCGAAGGAAAAAACAAGACTTCTTCGTACCCGCAGACACTAAAGGAAAACCAAGCAATGTTAATGTAAATAATATTAAACGGAAAATGACTTTCTTGTCAACGGCTTAAACCTACATAAAAACAAGATACAACATTTTCTTTATTCGCAGCATATTGATGTCCTGATGTCCTGATGTTGGGAACCCATTTTACTCGGAAAAATTGCCTTAAAACTGCAGTTTATTGTATCTACGATACCAAATATCCTAGTGGTAAAGCATGTGTACATAAGGATGTTAAGCACTTTTTAATGTCGGAGTATGAAAGAGACTTTCAATAAAACTTTCACTTCAATAAATCTACCTGATAATGGAACTACCACTTCTGCGGTATATTGGCCTTGTAAATATAACTATCGCAGTGAGCAGTTCAATGAATATTTTAAAACCCTTGGCCCAAAATTTATGTCTGCCGGTGACTAAAGTGCAAGTCATACGTTCTGGAGATAGCGTCTTCTTACTGCAAAAGGGAGACAATTATACGATGCTATATCATCGCGCAATATCAACTCGCGTTTTATTAAATTCTTCTATGGATCTTTCATCCAATCATTCACCCACTATATTGATTTTAGATGATATTTCACGCAGCCTAAAGAATTGCAGTTATTCCTATCCAAATAAAAGCACAAATTGGCACAGATATAAAATGTACATTAGTTCGCATATGCATAATCTACCACTTAAAACAAATATAGAAATTGAAAGTGCGGTAAACAAAATTACTAAACTTTAGCGCGGCTAAAGTTTTTACACCTATAGCCCCTGTGAAGAAGAATGTTATTATTAATTTCTCGGGTTCTATAGAATCAGTAGTATGAGAAAAAAGGAGATTAAGAATACTATGGCAAGAATACCGTTCACCCAATTTAAAGATCCTACTAAAAGAGTGTTAAACAAAGCTAGAAAACGCCTTGAAAACGCCCTGAAACTGCAACTGAAAACCGGACTAAAAGACCTACCACATGCGAAACTCAGAGTTAATGCTAGCAAATGTGTCCACATAACTTTCACGCTTAAAAGGGAAAATTTTCCTTCATGTGCATGTATTAATTTTGTGCTGGTAATGCGGGGTTGTAGCTGGTTGAAACTTTGCGCCAACAAAAAACCATTCTCTACACCTCTCTTGCCTATAAACTATCATTTTACGCCAGCCTAAATGTTCTTGTGTGATTAGAGCCGTATTTACGTAACCGCATGTGTCAGACAATTCTGAAAGAAATTTGAAACCAGCGAGCGCAATTCAATCACAACTAGTATTTAATCTTATTCAACGATAGAAAAGCGTAGGAAAAAAAAGGAAAGTGAAAAGCGAAGAATTGCATCCAATTAAAATTTTATTGGGAAATTGATATTTTATGTATCGATGTCAATAACCTAGCGGAAGAAAGAGAATATTTTCGTATCGAGGTCAATAATTTTTGAATTAATTAGGATCGTCTAAGATTAAAAGTGCATGTTAAGCTTGTGAACAAAGTGTGTCAAGGTTTTCATTACAGTTTAAAAAAGTTTAAAAAATATATCAGGGACAATTCACAGTTTGTCAAGATTTGTAAAACTAATATTCAATATAACACAACGCTTAAGCTTTAAACTTAAATTGCTTTAATAAAAAAGAACGCATTTATTTGTGGAAAATCTGTTCTTTATTTCTCTAGTATTTTTCGGCTCTAAAGCTACAAAATAGTTTTTCATTAATGTTTAAATTTGAAAGAAAAACAAGAGTTTCACAACCCTGTCTAGCTGCATACATATAAATAGTATATTGAAAGTGTTGCCACAGTTACTCCCCTCCCAAAGGGCGAGATGGAATTTCTGCAAATGAAACTGTTTTCCTTCTGCTATAGGTACTGGAGTGATGTCAGGTCCTCTGGGTTTAAATGTTGGTCTTAATCTTTGGAGAGAAATGAGAAATGAGAGAAGACATATTCTCATTAGTTTTAATTGAAAATACTCGGTCAGAAATTCTCTCCAAGACTTCAAAAGGTCCTATATAAGGAGCTTCCAACGGTTTTTAACAAGATCTGATCTGACAAAAACATGTGGACATGACATCAAGTCCTAGTGAACGAATAATTTTTTTATTGCTTGTATGATGATTAACTGCGGCCGGACGAATCTGACGCATCTGTTTGGGGTTTCTTCACTATTTGAAAAATAATCACCTGGAATACGAATTGTGGTGCCATACAACATTTCAGCTGCAGAGGTTTTTAAGTCTTCTTTAAAACATGTTCTTAAACCGAGTAGTACCGTTGGCAAAATATTGACCCATGGAGTTTCAAGATTGCTTTTTAAGATCGGTGCCACCTCTCGATCATTCCATTCGATGAGGGGTGGTAAGATGTTGTACGTATGCGTTGTGCTCCAATCAAACGGGAAAGTGATGAAAACATTGAGGACTCGAATTGGGTTCCCTGGTCGGGAAAAAAATTTGTTGGCCACTGTTTCTGCTGACATTTCCTTTAGTGGAGCAAATTCCGGCCAACGCGAAAATCGGTCAATCAGTCAAACAGTATCTGTAACCCGTACATTCAGGAAGAACTTTAATGTCAGTGTGAACATGGTCAAAACGTTGGTCAACTTCTTGAAACTGTTTAGGTGCTAACTGTGTAAGTTTGTCGTCTTTTGACCATTGACAGTTTAAACATTCGTGTACCCATTTACTTATGTTGCTCTTCATTGATGACCATACGTACTTCGGACGCACTTGTTTTAATATTGATCTTTTTCCCGGATATGACAGAGAATGAATAAAGGAGAAAATTATTCGTCTTAAATAAAAAGTTGACGTATCGCAGTATATTTGAATGTTGGGGTCCAAAAACATTTTTTGAAGTTGTAAAGATTTACTATTTTTAAAAAGTTGTAGTAATTCTGTGTCAGTTTCCTGATAGAGTTGAATTTCCTGTAACGTTATCGTTTCTGGCACGCTGATTACATTTACTTTCGAAAGAGAATCGGCAACCGTGCTTTCATATCAGAAATGTGTGTTATCTCAATTGTATACTGACCAATAAAATTTAAATGACATAAATTTAATGACGTAGGAATTCAAAATTCCTAAAAATCGCCTAAGTTCTAAAATATTTTGAGGCTTAAAATAATTGACTATTGCTTTAACTCTGTCTGTAGGTGGTTTCAGTCCTCCTGCAGATAGATGGTAGCCTAGGAAATCTGAATTGCGAACGCAAAATTCACATTTTGAAGCGTTGATCGATAAGCTTGAGTCCTTTAACTTTTGTAAGACGGTTTATAGGTGATTGTAACGCAGGTTTTCCGAGAATATAAGTATATCGTCGAGGTAGTAATAAACATGATAAAAAATGGAATCCATGTATATTTGGAAAGTTTGCGTGGTATATCCTAGGACAAAAGGCATTACCACGAACTCAAACAATCCCATCGGCGTGTTGGCAGCAGTTTTTACGATGTCATCTGTATGCATAGGTATATTGTAACAAGCTTTATTAATATCAATTTTTGAAAATACAGTTCTTTTACATAATTTTTCCACTATGTCGTCTATGTGTGGAATTGGGTAGCGATCCAGTTGAGTGTTTGCATTAAGTTTACAGTAATCTATGCATGCTCTTCATCCACCTGTTTTTTCTTTACAAGATGAATAGGACTAGACAATGGACTGCTGGATGGACAATGGACTCCAAGCTGTAGTAGGTTGGTAAACTCGCCTTTGATTGCTTTTAATTTTTCACCTGAGTACCGTCTTTAAGGCTCTGCAATTGGTTGGCAATTTGTTATAATTTTGTGTTGGACGTTTCGTGATGTTGAATTTGGATTTGTAATCTCGACATATTTTGTAATAAGGTCATAAAATGTGGATGAAGAATTGACTGTTGATACACTTTTTTGATCGGAATATTTTACATAGTCTAAAGATATTAGTGGTCATAGAATCAAGCAGTTGTTTACCTTCAAAATCTAAGATCAGTCCATAGAGCGACAAAAAAATTCGCTCCTATCATTGGGGTCTTTACCTCCGCTATTACAAATGTCCAACTAAAACGACGTCGAAGTCCAAGATCAGTTTCAACAAATTTAGTACCATATGTTGAAATTGTAGTATTGTAAACTGCATACAACTTGAGATTATCTGATATTGTAGTTCGTTTGGTAAAAATTGTTTTTGGTATTATAGGTACACCGGAGCCGGAGTCCAGAAGAAAGTTTAAATTATTTTGTTTATCGAAAATATGTAATCTTTTTTCAATCTTTGATTTAAGTTGTTTTAGCTTTCCTGTGGAGGAATGAGATTTGCATTAAACTCACATGGTTTTTTGCATTTTTTCGAACCAGCACTAAATAAAATATGGTAATACCAAACTTTTTGTTCACGGCAAGAGTGAGATCTGCTTTCTCCATGTTCACTCTCTTTACTCTTGTTGCGCCGTTGAAAATTTGTATTGTAATTGCAAATTCAATAAACAGTTGGCTAAGTTTTTGAATTATTTGGTTTAAAGACGTTTCGCACGTGACAGTGTTGTGCGATGTCCATTTATGTAGCAGTTGCCTTTAAGAAAGGGGGTGAAGGAGAATTATAAAGAATTCGGTCAGCAATTTCAATGTCCTCAGTTTTGCTTGCAGACAAAATATATCTGACATTGCTTGACTTATGTTCCAGCTAAAGAGCAGCCAATGCATCGGTTGACATATAGTACCAGCTAATTCTTTCATTTCCCGCAGCAAATGGCTTGGTTTTTTATTTTCAAGTTTCAATGCAGTCAGCAGTTTCAAAAGTCGTTTTTCCTTGGACGAGTAAGTAATTATCTTTCGGACGAGTAAGTAATTATCTTTCCGTACTTGCCTGTTGCCGGAGAATTTTTGCCTACATCAGCAGTTTGGATTAGTGTCTTAGCACCCGAAGCTGTTATGACGATGTAATACTTCGATAAATCTGCAGTAATTCTGTTTACATGCAGCAGCCCACTACCTGTGTAAGCCACAATTCTGGATCTGCCGGTAAAAATTTTGGCAAACGGTGGCAACAGATTCCACTCAAGCAGACGATAGGGGTGCAGCAAGAACTGAAGCCAGTTGTCCGAAAATTGTAAATGATTTGAATGCATCAATTAGACTATAATTCAGCAACAATGAACAACAACTTCAAATCTTGAATGCGTATCGGCTACGTTGACTGCAGTAACTAATAATCAAGCGGGTTATCTGCGTTTACCACCTAACAAATTTCAGATTTTGATAGAGATATTAAATGCATGCACGATCAAACATTTATCAAATGAAATTAATAATAACGGAATATAATAAATATAAGAGCTAAAGCACTAATTAAAAATATTTAAATAAAAATTTATATTTTGTTATAATAAAAATAAAAACATAACTAAATAAGTTTAGTTTTACTTTAAAAACCTAAAAACCAAATATCAATAGAGTGTTTTGTTTTCGGAATATCGTAATCAAATCACCAAGAGTCTATTTTGTCTGATATATTTAAAATACAGTGGCTCAAACGCATAATTGGACACTTGGTGTGCGATTATTCAAAAGCCGATTTTGCCACTCCAATGAAAAAATTTATATATATAAATTTATTTGTTCATTTGTGATAATCAAAAAATGTTTTAAAACAATGTATAATTCTTAGCATATTTTATTCAAAATTTTATTACCAAAATGGAAATGGTGTATCAACGTTTAACATCAGAATGTTGAACAAAAGCTACAAAAACAAAACAGCGGACTTGTTTACTTGATTAACAAATAAACAAAAATATAGCAACAATATCACTATTACGAAAGAGGGATAAACAAGTAAACAACAAGCATCAACAACTCTAGAAGGTCGAACGCAAACAAAATATAAAAACAACAAACAAAAAAGCATAAGTAAATGTAAACAACGATGCTTACATTTACGGTGATTTCGAGAAGGCGAAGCCTCGAACGTTCGCCTTCAATAACCTTCATCAAACTGTTTACGTTGCTATATAAAAGGCAAGACAAAGCAAGTAGTAGTCGGAGTAGAAGTTGAGTCAATCTTGTGTGAAGATGCGTTGCGTGTGAAGTAAGCAATCGTGGTTTGACGATCTTCGTTCCAAAGACCTACAGCACAATTGTGTAATAATTGTTGTTGTTTATCGCAAAGGACATAAACAAAGTAATAACCACAAAATACTGTGGTAATGACAAATAAGCCAATTGTTGTCGTTAGAATAAGTTGTGAACAGTGGCACACAAAATTATGTGAATAATAAAGAATTTAATTAAAATTAAACACAAATTTATTTTTATTTTTATTTGCAATCTACGAGCTCATATTTCAAACGTTTTTCAAAGGTTAAAACGTAATATTCTTAAAACAAAAAAAGAAAAAAATTAAAAAAATTTCATGTCAAAAGCATAATTGGACACTTAATATAGACTACAAGTTACTGTTGTAAAATAGTTCCCAGGACCGTTATTTCTTCATTATTAAGTGTAGTGTTAAAAAAAGAAACTACATTATAAACCCGGTATTTAATTACAGCATTACATGGTGAGGGTGATTCAGTGCGTAAAATCACTGAAATGGTTGCTATTATTCAAAGTTACGATAAACATTTTCATGTTGAAAATAAAAGTGGTATTCATCAAGGTAAAAACGACGACGAATTAATTGAAGAATATGATTAAATCCGATTTGAACAAAGAGGAAGGAAGAATGATTTGCATGGGCGGATAGATAAAAATGTTTTATCAGTAAAAATAATAAAATTGCACGTTAAGATTTTATTAGAAACATTCGATAAAAGATTCTGACTTTTGGAACACAGTAATTTTGCAAAAACATGAATTTTGGGTTAATCTCTGGCACCTGATGCGTCGACGTCTGGAAGCAGTAATAAAAGCACAAAGTTCTTGCTTCCAAGCACTAAAACTGTGTCCACTTATACATTTGACATGTGAAATTTGGTAGTTTTATTTTTTTTTTTTTTTTTTGTTTTAAAATTATTTTTGTAAACCATTTTGATTATCTACAAATCTGTATTAAAATTTTTTAGAAAATTTTTCATTGAAGAGGAATTTCAATAATCTCATACCAAGTGTGCAATTATACGTTTGAGCTACTCATATCGCATGCAGCTGCGATATGTTTATGGTTTACAGGACCTCAGATGTTTGAAAATCGAAAGCTACAATTTTAGAAAGTCCCAAATAATGTTAACTTGGAAGAAAATCACAAGTATCACATAAAAACAACAAAAACTTTTGCCGCGTTCTGCTCATGACTGCAGATCCAAATCATCAAATAAAATGATGTTTGCCTTTATTACAGCAAAGGATGACGCAGGAAGTTACATCCAACAAGCTATCAGCATTAAAACCATTTTTAGACAGCAAAGATATCTTTAGAGTTGGTGATCGTCTACAAAATACCAAGTAAATTACGACCAGAAACGTCCTATATTGTTCACATACATAGACGACCCAATGTTAAATGTTGCTATATCAAATATAATCATACTGGTGTAAGACAACTACAGTATTTATTGCATTTCCAGTATTGGATTCTTAATGTCACTTACGTCCTCAAGAGAACAGTATGCAATGGGCAGCATGTATGACACATCGTCAATTGCCTTACCAACAACTTATGAGTGATCTTCCAGCTCAGCGTGTAACAGCAGAATTAACATTTCTATATATAGGCATCAATTTTGCAGGACTAATATTTATTCGTTCGTGGTAAGATCGTGGTTCCAAAGGTTATAAGTAACCGATTGCAGTGTTTGTTTGTTTAAATTTTAAAGCAATACATCTAGAAGCATTTATTGGACTTCAACTGCATCATTCCACAGATTTACTTTAAGACGTGGTAAATCAATTCACGTCTGTACCGATAAAGGCTCGGATCTTTTTTAGGATGTAACAGAAAACTTTTAGAATTTTGTGATTTTCTACAAAACAACAATAATTCTACTTATCGACATTTGGCAGACAAGAATAACAATGATACTTCAATCCACCCTCGGCACCAAATTATGGAGGCATCTGTTAGACTGGTGTCAAGTCCATGAAATTTTACTTAACGCGTGTTTTGGCAACGCACGAGGTCACTTTTTGATTCTCCGTCCTTTGGTAGCATTGCCTGACAATTTCACTAATGTCAACGTAAAACTTTTAACCACATGGCAGTATACACAAATTTTGACAAAGAATATCTTAATCAACTTCACAAAAGGCAAAACTGGGTGACAAAATCTTCAAGAAGGTCACTTGATTCTAATCAAAGATGAAAAATCTACCACCAACGCAATGGCTGATTGGCAAGATCACGGAAAATTGTCCTGGTAAAGATGGTGCAGATTTATGAAGGGCTTTCAAGTCATCATTTCTGAACCTCTTCCACCTCTTGTAGGTACTATCCCTCTTCTCAATTAAGGCCTTTATTTCCGTAGTAAACCACGGTGATTGATTGGGTTTGATGAGCTTGATTTTGACGGGAACGCATCTGTAATAGAGCTGAGACACATTTTCCTCAATAAAAAATAATTCGTCATTTGCATTACCCAGTATATAGACCTGGTATTAACATATATTGTCCAATTCAATATTGAAAGTTACATAATCCGTATTCTTAAGAGCCAGTTACTCACACGTAACGTAACGTACCGTAACAAACGTTCTCTTTTTAGCATATGGAGAGCAATGTAAACGCTTACCGAAACGTTCTCTCACTTTAGCAAAACGGGACGATCTCTATAATACAGAGTTCTCTCACGTGTTTATATGACATTTGAACATGAGTGATGGGGCTATTGTATGCAGAGTTGCATTGCGGCAAAAAATGCCAACTCTATGGTTACATTCAATGATAAATAATAATATATGAAAACATTTACAACTGTTGCAAAGCAAAATATACTTAAATTGTTAATTTTAATTAATTAAAATTAAATAATAAAAAAATAATAAAAATACATAAATAAAATTTTTTTTAAGAAAAAAATACAAAGTACTTATTGTTATGTTATTCAGTATTGTTGCTCCCAAAACACAAAGTTATACAAAATTAAAAAATAAAGAATATGTTGTGTAGTTAATTGAGTGACGAAGTGGTACGAATTCTGCGTTTTGGTACTTTCATATATATCAATCGTATGTATTAATCTTTTAAATTTGTACACAAAAAATGATTTTTTTAATTATGATAGTTATTATTATAGCTGTAATGTGTATAAAAAAAACTTTGAAAAAAATGAATAAATAATATGTATTTTGAGTGGCAATGTAACGCAAATGGCCTTTTTGGTACTTTTCTGTTATACTGTTGTAGCTGTCCTCTACTTCTCCTTGCCGGACCGTTAGCTTCAATACACTGGGTACACTTTGCTATCCAATCCGCCACTGCGTGTTGACATCCAACACAATAAAAACGTTGCTGTAGTCTTTCCAGCACCTTTGTCCCCCAAGGTTTTCTCCGCTAGCTCCATTACAGAACCTCCTTCATTTTGGAGGAAGGCAGTACTGGCATCAGCGCATTCCCAATGACGATATAAGCGCCCGTTTATCAATTATAAACTGTCCCATAGTGCCCAATACGCTTTTAAAAGAGAACCTTCTGCTGATATTTCATTTCGGGCAGGCCATTTGTCCTCTTCTTTAGTTGCTATAATCTTCGTTAATATTGGGTCACTTCTTTGTCCTTCAGACCAGTCTTCGTTGGCATCGATCTGCGTTAGCCGGATATCAATAATCATCATCGTCCTCCCTTATCTGTACTGCCTTTCTAGAGCTCTTCTTTTAGCTATTTCTATTGCCTCTGATCCTTTGCTAGGACTCAAACTTACTTTACGTTTTCTACTACCCTGTTGTATATCTTGCTTTTTTCGTGCTGCAAGTTTTTGATTTCATACGCCGGTTTGTTCCTTCGTTTTAGCCGTTTTCATTGATTTCAATTTTAAACCTTTGTCTATTGGTTAAATTTTTCTCGGAAGACTTTTGGCCCCTGGATGTAGACGAACTTTTGCGTAAAGCTTTTATTTTTCTTTGTAAATGACCGCCCTTTCCACGGTTAAAGCATTTAAGTTTGGCCTTTTGTCCGTTTCCTTTCAAAAACTTGCTTCAACATGTCTCTAAATTTATTTAAAAGGCATTCTTCTCCACGACTTCCATTTCCATCCTAGTATCTCGGCTGTGACACCTTTATCCAAAACCATCTCTTCATCATCCCATACGTTTCTGCTGGCTGCTGTCTGGAATTTGAATGTAAATACGGATAGCGGTGAGCTACCATCAATGCAAGGTATTCTCATCCTGCTTGTAACTTCTGAAACGATTCGCACAGGTTCCGGTCGCTAGCTCTGAAGATTGTTGATCTTCTCCTCCATTATAACGAGTTTTCCGCTAACGGTTTTCTCTAATTCAATCACTTTCGTGTCAGCAAATTTGACACCTTTCCTTGACACTAGTAATTCTTTTGCTGAGCAACTCATATATTTCCTGAAGCCTCTCTTTTGTCGCCTCAAGTTTTCTTTAAATTTTTATTCTCGATTCTCCATTTTAGTCATAATTGCTGCTAGCATTTTTTTTCATTCTCTGATCACTATCTTTTCGAGACTCAGCCAGAAGTTTTTGATTTTCGGCTCTAGAAGCTTCTTGTGCATCAATATAAAATGATGCATATAGGTTCATAGCTTAAAATTTATATAGCGATAATGGATATCACAGTGAAGTGTGTGGGCCTTCTCAAGTTTTTGTAAAATTTTATCAATGGTAGAACGATCTGATATGTAACCATATTTGTATTAATCAATCAAACGGATAATATTGAGTTTTGATACATACATTGACCCCAACCACGATAGTTATAAAGTTTTGTTATTCAGGCGTCGTTTCTGCATTTTGCAACACATTAATAAAATTTCCTCGTTTCGTTACTATTCTTAATTTTTTCGAAGTTTTATACTTCTAGCCATTTTACCCGCAGTCAGTCTGTATACTTATGAATCCTTTCCACTTTCTATCGATGAAAGCCTGAGAAAACTTATCAGCGACCGTTTTATTTTTATCTTTATAGTTATGATATACGCACAGCTGTTAGAACACTAGATGTTGATGTTCCACATCGACTTCTCGAAGTAGTGAAATAATATACCCTTTTTAAACACGCTTCGAAGCACTTCCTAATTTTAAGACTAAACGTCTAAACTGCGAGTGAAGATTCCAACGTATCCTTAAACCGTAGTACAATATATTGTCGAGACAATATCCGTGTATTACATGCTTTTTGTTACTTTATCTTCCTTTTCTAGTGTAACTTAGTTGCACTTGTCAGACCGATCAGTGGCCATAGCCCACAGCTTACTAGTCTACAGCAGAAATGTTTGTTCAGAAACTCTTATGAATTATTCCCGGATACGAACCCATAGTACAGAAGTATTCTTCTATCCGCAACTAGAACTCTTCTGATTGTTAATCTAACGTTTGCAGATGAAGTTTTTAAATAAATACAGATACAATAATCTCACTCAAGGTTAACAAAACTTCTCAAATATTTAAACACTATCGGACCGTATGAATTCTATTTATTATATTTTTTTAACGACTACAGACTCGAGCAATTTACGTTCAACCTTCGGATATGCCTTAAGACAAATTAAACTCTATCCAGCCGTTTGAATTTTGTTTAATTTTCCTAGTATTACTATGTTCCCCAATCCGTAATCTACTAATCCCTGTGTTGAGTTTCTTCCAATGGGACAAGTGCATTGACCTGTTCTTATTTCGAATTTCTCCAATTTATTCTCTATAGCCGCTTTTGAAGTTTAGAGGTATTCACTCAAGTACTTGACATGCGGATGTTATGGTTTTATTAGATAATTAATCAAATAACGGGAGAGGATCTTCGACGCAAGGTAAAACTTATATGAGCAAATTTTCGTGCAGTAATGTTTATAATGGGGAATAAAGAGCAAAGATTGATTCTTGAACTGAATAGACGTGTTTATGTTTGAGCTCCTGCAAAAGGATGCATAATGTTTTACTCTTTTATTTTTTATTTTAATTTTCTGTAATTACCAGCAAAATAAAAAAAGGAAAGTAGATAGTTTTTGTGAAGTGCCATTAATTATGTATATTTGAATTTTAAATATTCTCTAATTACAAACAATCATAAAATAAATTCTATCTTTAAACTTTCTACAACAAATAAAATGCATGTTTTTCACTTCCACTCATCTTGTATTTGTTAATGATGTGACTAAGGTTCTGTTATATGATCAAATTTCAGCCTCTTACTGAAATCGAACGTAGTGGGTTCTGATGACTTAGATCCTCTGCTTTTAAAAGCTTTGACACCTGGACTCCTGCCTTATTTTACTCATGTATTCAATTCAGTTTTAAATATGTCCTCCTTCCCTGATGAATGGAAACAATCGAAAATCATTCCCATTCCTAAATCCAGCAATGAATTTAGGACAATTGCCATTTTTCCATTCCTATCTAAAGTAATAGACAACCTCATGGCTAGGCAAATGAATGAGTATCTCGCAAGTAATAAGTTATAATCGGATATGCAGTCGGGATTAATGAAAGCTAGGAGCTGCACTACTGCTTTAGTCAATGTAGTTGATGACCTTAGGTTGAAACTTGATGAAATCTACATAGCGTTTTTAGTTCTTTTGGATCACACCAAGGCTATTGATACGGTTGATCACAAAATATTATTGAAGAAGCTACAGAATCTCTTTGATTTTTCTGATTCGGCTTGTAATCTTATACATTCCTATCTCTTGCACAGATTACAACGTGTTTACCAAACGAAAACATTTCAAATTCCCTAAAGGTTGGAAGAGGGATTCCTCAGGGATCAATATTAGGGCCTCTTTTGTTCAGTGTTTACATTAATGGCCTACCTGATTGATGTCTTGGATAATTGTAGCGTACAAATGTACGCTGACGACGTTCAGCTTTATAGGAGCACTCGTATTGAGAGTATGAAATTATGTATAGACTTGATTAACTTTGACTTACGGAAAAGTGACAACTGTATAAATGCCTCAGAATCTAAATGTTTATTGCTCTCCAGAACTAAGAGAGCATTTTCTGTGCCTGATATCAATACCAGGGGTAGTAGGATAGACTTTGTCGAATCGGCAACCAATCTGGGTGTTATATTTAATGGACGGCTAACGTGGTCTAACCACATTAATTTCATCGTTGGTAGAGTTTACGCCATGCTTCAAAACTTATGGGCTGTAATAGATTCGACGCCCTTTGCCATACGAATGCAACTGGCTTAAACGTACTTGATTTCGGTTCTTTTATACGGATGTGAAATTTTCACAAACTGTGCTACCGATGATAGCAGAAAACTCAACTTGGCACACAATAATATAGCACGATATGTATTTATTAGAGGACGACGCAACCATATCTCACAATTTTCTTATTAGATATTTGGTATTAATTTTGATAACCTCTTAAATATTAAATGCCTTATTCTCCTCCATAATATCATTACATTACCTCAAGACAGCCATCATAATTATTTAGCCGGACTAAATTCGCAAGATCTAACCGCGGTAGGAAAATTATCCAATAATAATCCAAGTTATAAGACCCTTTTGTCACAACGCCAGTTCTTTATTCATACCATCAGTCTTTGGAATACTTTACCTAACAATATACAAAACACAGACAATGCAATTAAGTTCAAAAAGACGTTATATAAGTTGTTTAAATAATTTTTAAAATATTTTGATTGCTTTTACACAGAAGTTTATATCAAATCCAATACATAGATTCTTGGTAAAAACAGATGGCAAATCACCATCTTACCGTAGAATTAATAGGACCAGCGTTGCCAGTAATTTTTTTAAGAAGCTTTTTATTTCTAGGAAAAAATCTTTTTTTTCCAAAAAAAATTGTTTTCTACGAAAGTACCAAAATTTTTTAAGGAAACACCGGAGGCTGGTGCCCTCTGTTGGTGTTTCTTTGCTACTTTTGCCCGGGATTAATAGAATATACAATATTTTATTTAAAAATGTAAATATTTTTGAATTTATTGAAAAAAGACTTTAAATTGATTTTTGTCGAAAAAACTTGTTTTGTTAGAAAACAACTTTAATGAAAACTTGGAAAAAAGGGAAAATTTGGCAAATGGCAAGGCTGAATAGTTCGAAGACTTTTCATATATTTTTTTCTATTTAAGTTGTATTTGTCTATATGCACACAATTCTTTACGAGATTTAAATTTTACCGTCACTAGTTGCACTATATTGTGCACTGAGTAGCTAACTTTCATAATTAGGAAAAGTACATATAATTTATCACTCGTCGTTACATGTGTTCCGAATTTTATTGGAATAACCACCTAAGGGTCTTTCATTAAGCGCTTTCTCAACGCGGTAGGTAATTTTTCGATGAAAAATGAACCTAATTTTGACCGCCAAATATATTATTTGAACGAGCTTCGAATACTATATAATATCCGTCTACGTTGATTTGGCTTACTGAATAAATGACTACGATGCAAAACTTCTATATGAATTTGACTTGATGAGGATAGCGACATTCCTCAGCTTAATAACATAGGAACTTAACTATCAACCTATTTAAATATCTAATGCTTACATAAATTACAGTTAGTTTCCTTCGTCGTATGCGGGTACTATATTGGAACTATTATTTGAACCAAAGTGGATATGTTAATGTTACTAACCCTCCCTCTCTTACACATTTTGCCTCATGTAACATAAGCCATAAAATGATCTAATCATCCACTAGATCAATTTAATCATCACTAAATCATAACAGTTTGCATATATAAACAATAATTTTTCCAAGATTCGTTGACAAGTCACTAAAAATTAAGAAGATCATTTATGTATTTACATATGTTTTATAATGAAAATATGTTAAGATGATATTATAATAGCGATAATATGACAAAATATTTCATCTATAGGTAGTTTCCAAAATTTTTTAAAATTGTTATGATATTTAAAGCTATCAGTTGCTCCAACAGCTGGTGGTGCTATTATAATTTAATCAAATATTGGTAGTCAGTAAATTAAAAAACAAAAGAGTACTTTTTAAAATTAATACTTTTGTATAATAGACAATTTGGTGCCATAGAAAATAAAACAACAGAATTAAAATGCCAATTACATTTATCTCGTTAATAAATATAGCAATTGTTATGTCTATATAAATTTTTAAAATTATTTGCTTTATTTTATTTTACAAAACCATTATTATTACACTCATAAATTGTTTTCGTATCTTAAACTGATAATTTATATAAATATATTGTAATAGAAATATAAAGTGTCTCTAAAACTAACAAAACATACCTCCGCAACTTTTATGAAACGCCCACGTCGATTTTGTTTGACATCTAAGTAAAATCGTTTCGATTGTATTTGCAACATTTTTGTAGCCAATTCCTGTTCAGTTTGGCCATGATGAGCTTAATACGAATAAGTTAGTTTTATTTTAATACAATTAAAAAAATAGAGTAAATGTACCTTTAGCGGATGAATCGAATTCATTGCGATCTACTCCTTCCATATTGCTAGAAGCATTGTATTCTGAAAAAGGAAAGGTAACTCAAAAATATTCAAATAAATTGAGTTTGACTTTAATTAAGTTTTAACTAATTAAATTATAAAAATGTTATTTACGAGTCTAGTGAATAATGTATTTCGTCAATGTGAGAGCTGTGGATTAAATTCTAGACAGAGGCTCTAATCTGCACAATAAACTAAGAATATGGTCTTAGTCAATCTGTTCTAAATAATTGCAATATTAATTAAAATATTCAAGGAAAACACATCCTTCCACTGACACCATCACATTTTGCGAAATTTTTAACTCACGGAACTACTGAAGGTAGTACATTTCTTATAGTTATAGAAATAAAATGAAGTTATAGAAAAAAAATGTATTTATGAAGTTAGTGTTGTCAGATTTAAAATCAAAAAATAAAGTTACATAAAACATTCGTACTGTTAAAAACCAGTAAATATTCAAAATTGTGTTTTAATGAAAAATATTTAGTAAATCAAAAACTTTAAATGGTTTTTAAACTGAAATTGAGCTATATAATTTGTATTTTCATAAAACTGTTTTCCAACACATTTCTACCGAAGGTATAAGGATTTATTAAAATAAAGAAATAAATAACGCTTAGAAGTAAATAATTAGGTAGTAATGTGTTCGATAACATATATATACCATACTGATTATTTCCTAAATTGAAATATTAAATACAATGGATTATAGTTATCTATTATCATTTATTCTTTTTTTATTAAAAGTAGTAACAGACTTTATTCGGCAACTATCAATTTTATTACACAACACTTTTGCAATAAAAATTCAACTTCAACAGCGTTTATACGTCAATACAATGTGGGCAATATTCTTCTTCGCTCTACATGTAATTCATTTTAATAGTGTAGCATCTTCAAAAAGTGCCTGTACATTTTTTGTTCTTTTTATTTCTGTTTGTATTTTTCCTTCTATGTATTTTTGTTGTCATAATTTTATCTTTGATTGCTCCTAGTCTCTATTGTCCTTCATCACGAGACAATAGTGTTAGAAGACAGTCCCAAAAATAACTTTTTGGCCATGCACTGCCATAACGCAAACCAATTTAACATACGAATGCACTGTTTGGTGGAAGGGTATCGACAGCAAATACGTCAAAACGAGACTTAAGGAGTACAATATGTATAGGATCTAAAGGGTACTGAGAGTCCACTTCTGACTTGAAAGTACTTTTTACCTGTGCGCTTCAAAGTTCAAGTCCTGCACGCTTGAAGCAAAGCGACTAAAGGCAGCAATGACCGAGTGTGCTGAGAATATAATTTTCGACTAAAACAACAACTTTGAACTTTAAATCAGTTTATAGATCTCTCATTAAACGGAAGAGATAGCGGAGAATGCGGCAATTGGGCAAGTATAAAAATGAATTTCGCTTAAATAAAAGGCTGTCTCGACAAATGTTGGCGTAATCTATAATATATTTTAAACTATCACATGTATGTATATTAGATATTGTACAAATTTTTTCTTTTTATTTTACATAATTTGTAGCAACAAATTATTTGATAATAATAAACTGTGCTACCTTCGCGTACGATGCCATCCTACCGTCTATTGTTTGCTCAAAATGCAGTAAATGGGACATCGTAAAGTAAATTAATTGTTATGAATCACAATTTACCGCCACCTTACATAGGCAGGACAGTTGATGGGTGGAGTTTTCCATTAAAAGGGAAATCTTATTTTCGTTCATTTATTTCATTCACTTTAGACTCTTCATCGACTCACTACTGATAAATATTAAGCCCAAATGGAAAGCACTTCCTGCATGTATTCTGAAATTTCGTTTCTTCGTTAACCAATCACCAAACTTTTTGGTACGTTATGTCAGTGGTGGTCTTTACCCGTAAAAATTATACAACACGAATTAATACAGGTGGAATTAATACAGGTCGCTGCATATATCCGAACAGATTTCTGTTTGACGTCTTATGAAAGATCTGTCCTAAAGATGGGCAGAGGTAAAATTTATATTGTATGTTCAGCTCAAAAAGAACGCATAAGGAAATGCTTTGGTTATGGTTTCTTTCGGGATTGCGACTGTAACGTGAATGCAGACTTGATTAGCCACATTAGTTATCTCAGAAGTACCAACTGGCTGTACACCACACGTGAGCTATAATAACATAAGAATGCACCGAGTATATTTCTATCCTCTATGATATTAAGCTAACATCCTAAGATTAAACGTAGGTGTTCTAAAACGACGGAGTATCGTTTCGTTTAACACTATCGAAATAGTTTTTCCCGATATATAGATCTTAACACCGTCTAATTTGAAAAAATAAAATTTTTAATGCTACACGCGTTCGTTCACCACAATCGAATTAGATCACCCTATGTACCGTTGTCAACACCGTCTAGTAGCAAAAAGCCAAGAATACTTTTTATAGTCTTCCAACAGGAACTTTCCAACTTTCGCATTTGATAACGACCATCTTGTTGAAGTTTGGCAAAACAGAATGAATATATTGCAAGCTAAAATTTGTCCCTGTTGGAAAATTTTGGAGTTAAATTTTGTTTTGAAAAATGTGAAACGACTTTAATAAACTTCTACAAACATAACAGCATTCGCTTCAGAATTAAGATATGTATTGCCATAACATTTCCAATTCATGTGATGATGAAAATATTATTGGTGCGTTAACATAATTTTTTGAAAGCACATACTTGAGCCTGCTAATCCTTCTTCTCCACTGCCGCTATCTGACATTATTTTACAAATATTCCTAGAATTATGATTTCCTTATCAGCTTGTGTGCCAAATCAACTTAGCAAATCGTATATTATGTTGTAAAATAGTATCTAGGTTTTAATACATAGTCGTGTTTATTTCAAAATTTTCATTTTTTATCTGCCTGGCTAATAATCCGAAATTATCATGAAAGTTTTCGGTCTTCCTATTAAAACGCTGGCTGTTCACGATAATATAGTGGTTAACACTATGTTCTCCTCCAAACTAGCAATTTTTCACCTGTAAAGAGAGAAACATGATGTTAAATATTTGGCTAATGATTTTAAATACTTTAAACTAATATTATATTATCTATTAATATTTTTGCACGAAGTTACCCTAAGCGGCACAGGTTTTAAAATCTTTTAATAAATATTTTAACATTTCTTTCTAATATTTCAATAAATTCATAAATTTGTGGCAATTAAAATATGTTTCTTTTAATCCTCGTCGGGCAATCGCCAAGTAATTCTTTTTTACGATTAAAAGGCTTCGTGTGTTTTTTCTGCAATTCATAAGAAAACTGATCATTTTTTCTTTGTTACATTTGTTTATATTTAATTTTTTTAATTTTCTGTTCTTAATACATTTTGGAATTATTTAGTAAGTCATATTAAATGTGTGGAAAATGAATGGGGTTCATCCCTCGGACTATAACCTGTTTAGAGAGTTTACCTTTTCGTCCGGCAAAATCAAATCTAACAAAATCTAACCTCGCGCAGAAGAGTTTATACCCCTTTCAGAAACAAGTCAAAACCAACTCAATCTTTAACGCTGTTTGGTTACCACTCATTGACAAATAGACAAAATCAAGAAGTCCTTCCAATTTCATCTCATAATGCCTTCCAAGTGGAAAGAGGACTAGACTACATTTCACGTGACCGACTTAAAGTTAAAGAAAAGCATAGTGACGAGTTACTGATTAAAGTACCAGACAAAAATATTGCTAAAAAAATTGTAACAGGCAGATACTTCGACTGTATCGCCGTCAAAAACTCTTTCCATAAGGCTTTGAATACAGCACAAAGTAGAATTTTTTCGAGAATTAAGAAAATTTCCGAGGAAGAGTTGCAACTACTGCTCCAAGATCAGAAAGTTATTGAATTTTTAAGACTCGAATGGTAATGAGTTCCTCTCTCGGGCTACATTCCAAATCCCACGAGGTGCATTAACTGCCAAAGGCTGGGACTGGTGTAGAAATGTTGAACTATGTCATGATTGTGGTCAAAGTAAAATGAATAAGTTATGTAGTGGCAAATAGTGCGTAAACTGTCAAAACGAAGGCCGTTCTTTATCCCACTTTTAATCATCAATCCTACTTTTAACACGTTTACGCCAAATTCAAAAAAATAGTAAATAAAAGCTTACCTATGAAACATTTCAAACGCCGACTACATTACACACAAAAAATACTTCACCTACAACGTACATACAAAACAAAATCGTTCCTGCAAGACATCAAACTCAAATTTCGAACGAAATATATACATAGTTCAAAGTACATCAACAAGCAGAAATTCAAAATAAAACAGTTAACATAATCCACTCAGCTGCCTCAAGTTCTTACTCTAAAATAATTCTCTCAATACAACCACAAAAACAACAACATTTACCACTAAGCAAAACTACTCCAAAAAAAGATTATTTTCAAAGACATTGATTTCAGTAACAATGAGTGTGATAATTATGTTTTACCGATTATGACAAAGATGTTACTGAGAAAATGACTACTCAGGCTGTTAATAATGATTTGACGCTCAATTCTCCAACTGAAAACAACACCTTTTATGAGGCTCATAAGAAATCGCCTGTTTCACAAACGCAATGAAACAGACCTCAAGGGACAATATCTAATAAAATAAAATGTCATTAAATCCAAATATTTTATCCCCCAATGGAACTTACAGGGTTTTATTAACAATAAATTTGCCTTGGAGATCTTGGTTACTAGACAAAACCCCGAAATTCTAGTTCTCCAGGAAACACGGATAATCAATCAAAATCTTCCAGGCTTTCAAATTTTTCATCATAACGATGGCTATGACTATCCCCAAGTAGGTATAACTATTTCAGTCAAACATAATGTAAACGTTACACAACATATAAAATCCACAAATAACACTATGCTATAAAATAGAAAAAATTAAATACACACGAGTCACTACCTAGTTTAAGTTGTGCAGTTAGTTGAGTAGAAATCAAAAATAATTTTTTATATTCCTCGAACTCTCCGAACTTGTTTTATTTGACAAAAACTGTTTTTTTGGACTTGACGCACAAATTTATTAATAACACAAACATTTCTGAACCGATGTCCAAAATTTAATCTTTCTTGAACAGGAACGATTATAAGCTTAAAGATTATATTTATTATATTGTATAGCGCTCGTAAGTATGTATGTTCGACTTAATATTCTATGAGGTTTGATGAGGTAAACTTGAAAAATGCGAATTTTTTTCATATTTTTTCAAGTTTCACAGTAGCAAGCTTTAACTATAAAATATACAATAAGTGGTGACATTCTTAAAGTGCATTCTCTTGTGAAGAGATTGGAACTTTTTTTAATGAAATTGAACAAATATTACTATTATACAACAGCCGTATTATATTTTTTATATATGACATCTTATAAAACGAACTTTAATTTGAAAATTTTCAAATTTTTTTATGGGTCTTGAATGTTTCCCCGGAAATAATGTCATTTCATGTTTGAACGACTATTAAAAGTTGGCCAATGTTTGCGCAAAGCGATATAGTAATATTTGCAAAAACACAAATATTATACGATTTCTGGTAGTCGCCTTAACGTGAAATTGACACAATTTGCGGTAAGCAAATTTGTGAGCATTTTTGAACTGAAAGTTCATTTGATAAGGTGACATATATAAAAAATAAAATACGACTGTTATACTATTTAAGTAATAACTATAGTAATTTGTGTCCTATTGTATCAAAGTGTCAATCTCTTCACAAAAGAATGCACTTTAAGAATATCACCACTTGTTTCATAGTTTTTAATAAAATTGTATAATTAAGAATGGGCAAACTTTAAAAAATAAAATAAGTCATATTTTTTAAGTTTACCCTCTCAAAACTCATAACATAAAAGCTTGAACAAAATGTTTATGTATACGGTTTTAAAAGCTAATCTCTTCCCTTTATAAAAAATGTTGGATATTTAAAATGGGTTCAAACATGTTTGGGTAATCAATAATTTTGTGTGAAAAGATCAAAAAAAAAAAAAATAAATAAAACAGTTTTTGTCAAATAAAACAAGTTTGGAGGGATCGAAAAGTATAAAAAAGTATTTTTGAGTTCCACTCAACCTAGTATTTTCACTGTCGCACTGTGTAATCTTCTCTTCCAAACAATTGTAATTAACGCCAACGCAAACCTTTACGTAACAAATGTTAATAGAGAAAGTTAGATATTCCGAACTTGCTGCTTAATGAAATACCAATAAATGGAAATTCAAATCATATTTTACTATATATGTTATGGGGTTACACATTTAACTCATCAAATTGCAGAATGTTTGAACAATCTGCCAATTATAATAACCTGGTAATTTTAAATGGTGAATCCCCCACTCTACTTAACACCAGGAACACACTGACTGTTATAGACGTCAGAATGTCTTCCACAAATATTGGTTCGTATCTGAAATGTAACTGCCTACTAATACTACTAAAATTACAAATTATTTTTAGGTCCTAACAAGAAAATTTTCGACCCATTTTATAGAAAATAAATCTGAGTGGTCTCTTTTTCGAAATAAAACAAAACTAGCGTTAAACCTGTTTGAAATTTTAAATTTAAATTTTTTTTGTAACCATTAAATTTTTTAATTTAATTTATCATTATCATACATATTACATTGTTGGGTTTAAATTCATATCAGAAGATAACTCTACTTACTTAATCACTGATCTATGTACAATACAACTTAGATAATCCGGACATGTGCTAGTCTGGTCACTCCAATATACCTCTACAATTCGGACAAATTTTTTATGAAAGAATAAACATTAAATTCCGTTGTTTTACCGTTTTTAAATCGTATGTTTTGGTTCTTTCCCTCATAAGACTATTTGTCTAATTTCGTACCAAGAGCCATGTTTTTAAATAATAAACGCAAACATAAAAGATTAACTTTAAAGGAAAAGTGTGATATTTTACAAAATCTTGATGAGGGAAAAATTCTATATACCCAAATCAACGGTTTATAACCAGCGTTGCCGTTTTGGTTATTTTTAACCAAATTTGGTTATTTTTTTAATATCGTTATTACAGCAATTCTTTTTTAATTTTATTTGAAAATTTGCATTACAAGCTTTGCAATCGCTAGCAAAGCGTTTTATTTCTTTAAGCGTTTTTATTACGTTCTCTTATATGTTTATTTTTTTTATTACTATGCAAAGAGTCGCATATAAGTTTTGTTTTTGTTTACTTTATATATTTGATAATTATCATATAAACAAGCACTGAAGTACAATAATATTTATATCAACCTTAAAATATTTATATATAAAAATATTTATGAATTTCTTTTTATTTTAAATATTGAATATCTTAGAGATCTACAATTTTTATTATGTTTGTCTAAACTAAGATGTATAATTATTTTTATAAAAAATTTAATACAAATAAATAAACTTTATTTTATTATTTGTAGTTTAACTACACAGAAAAAAATAAAATTTTGTATTAACCTTAAATTTGTTAACAAAATACATTTATATAAAAAATTTGGTTATTTTTTTCCTTATTTGGTTATTTTTTTATTTAATATTGGTTATAATTGTTTTTGGTCGTGGCACACTGTTTATGACATTAAAAAATAATATAAAACTGTCTTTTAGAATAGAAAAGTTATAAAAAAAGCAGAAAATCAGAATTAGAGGAAGCGCTTTACACATGGTTTTTGCAGCAAAATTTATTTGAAATGGTAACATTTCATTTATTTAATTTTTTATGTATAATATTTTTTATATTTTATTTTAATTAATATAATATGGATAATCATATATATTTATAATATTATTTTTGATTTTGAATAAATATATCTACAAAAATAGTAAAATTCATGTCTTAATATCACAATTTGTTTAGATTATTATTTTAAGATTTTTCACTACTACAGTCCGGGTAACTCTATAATCCGACTGAGCCCAAAACTATATGTGTCCGCATTATGAAGTTGCACTGTACATGCAATTCTGAATAAATGTAATTTAACTAGAACTTTGTAAATATTATTACGAAATTGGGAATGGTGTAACATCGTTTAACATTAAAATGTTAAACTGCAAAAAAAGCTAACAAAACACAAGAACGGACTTGTTTACTTGATTAACAAATGAACAAAAATATAGCAATATCATTACTGTACGAAAGAGGGATAAATAAGTAAACAACAAGCAACAACAACACTGCAAGGACGAACGTAAGCAAGATACACTAGCGACAAACAAGATAGCATAAATAAATGTAAACAACGATGTTGACAATGTAAACAAGGATGTTTACATTTATGGTGATTTCGAGAAGACGAAGCCCGAACATTCAGTCTTGTGTAAAGACGCGTTGCGTGTGATGAAAGCAATCGTGGTTTGACGATCTCCATTACAAAAATCTACAGAACAGTTGACTAGTAATTGTTATTGTTTTCGCAAAAGGCATAAACAGAGGAATAACACATAAACCAATTGTTGTTATTAGCACAAATTCTGAACAGTGACACACAAAATTGTGCGAAGAATAAAGAATTTAATTTAAAACTGAACATAAATTTATTTTTATTTGCAATCTCCGAGCTCATATTTCAAACGTTTTTAAATGGTAAAAACGTAACAATTGGTGACAGAAGCGGGATTGCAAAATCTAAAAATAAAAATAAATAAATAAAAAAAGAAGAATGAAACTCTCCGAACTAAGAGTGGAACGGCTTAAACGAGAGTTGAGTAAATTAGAGCTGAAAACAACGGGCACGAAAAATGAACTCCAGAGGCGATTAAGGGAGGAACTTCAGCATCAGGGCATCGATATCGATTCTTACGAGTTCGAAGACGATGAGGAACGAGAGTTACAGGCCCCTGCAATCCTCAGCATCATGAACATGTAATTTTTGCTAGCCGGTATGACGGAACAAATGTAAAAGCTACACGCCGAGTTTCGAAAAGATACTGAGCAGAGAGTGGAAAAGTTACTTGCTGAGACACAAGAAGAAAACCAAAAGCCACTTGCTGAGGTACAAGAAGTTTCTAGAGCTGAAAATCAAAAACAGCAAGCAAAATTATTGGCAAAAATTGAAAGGCAATTTGAGGAGAAGCTGCAGAAAATAAAAGAGTCAGTCAGACTCTAGAAAAGACGGTTGACACGGAAGTATCAAATTTAGAAAAGAAAACCATAGACGTAGAAAGTAACGATGAGCCATTAAACGGCGGCAGACCAAAGAAGAATAGAAGTAAATCTGGCGGCAAAGCGAAGGGAGCTGTCAAAGGAAAAGCTAAAGAAAAGAAAGCCTCTCATAAAGACAATGATGGTGAAGATGACGAGAAGGTGATGTCGGTGAAGAGGTGGAATACGAAGTAAGGGACATTGTTGGTCACAAGACGGAACGTGGTGTGTCCTATTTCCTAATCCGATGGAAGGGATATGCAAAGGCTGACGATAACTGGGATTCGGGGAAAACACTTAATCGTCTTTAATTGTGAGAGGGAAAGCGAGGATAAAGTTGTGAAAAACGATAGAGACCTGTAACATGAGAAAGAAATAGAGGCCGAGTTACGTGAAAACAAAAATACAATCTTTGCGCTAGCCCAGGAGACCGCTCGCACGATTTCCAGACCACAAGTAAGTAAAGTGAGAAAAACGGAAGTCGTGGAGGAAGTATAATGCTTTTTAAACAAAATTAAAAAACTAAACGATGTAATGTACAGGACACAAAAAGTTCACAGCCCCCCAGTAAAAACGAAAGTCGTATACGTAGAGCGACTGGCGAAATATGAGGAAGAGATAATGAGCCTATTCGGTACGAACACGCTTAAGTGGGCGGCAGTGTTACGAAAATGGAAATGGTGGAACATCGTTTAACATTAAATGTTAAAAGCTATAAAAACAAAACAACGGACTTGTTTACTTGATTAACAAATAAACAAAAATAAAGAAACATCAGTATAACAAAAAAAGGGATAAACAAGAAAACAAACAGGCAACAACACTGCGAGGACAAACATAAACAAAATACATAAACAACAATAACGTAAAAAGATCTCCGCTATAGAGATCGGTAGAACAATTGTTATTGTTTACGCAAACGAGTCTAAAGCAAAATAGGAAACAAAGCAATTGTTGTCGTTTACATCAATTTGTGAACAGTGGCACACAGAATTGTGCGTTAATTTTATACATGAGTGGCGGAACATACAGTTTAAAATCGACTCCGAACGACAGGTTTTTTGCGAAACTTTTCATGGCAAGTTTATTTACTCTCAGAATTCTTGCTGGAAATCTGCCGAATAACTATATCTTTTATATTTTCGTTTTGATGTCGGACCTGGGGTTTGAACATTGGCCTTACATCTAATAAGCCAACTAGACTACGGCGATTTAAATTTTTTTATTTTTATTACACATCTCAATTTAATCTCAGACGAGCGCTTGTGATCTGGTTTCACGGGGCATTAAATGTACATATATTTTATAATTTTTTTTGTAAAGTATACTGAAAATAAATAAAAAAATTTTACTAGTCTATATAATACATTAGTTATGTTATGTTATGTTGTGATTTTTTACTGGATTGTAAATAAGACATGTTCCGATTAATTATGGAAAAATAAGTCTAATACCCACACGGTTCTGAGGACAGGCCATTAATCTTTCGATAAAAAGTATGTGGTGCCGTCTTGCTACATGGCGTGCAGATTCAAGTCGACGAGTTAAGTCAACTCCATTATCGCGGTCCTGTAACGAATGCCGTTCACATTTCGATCTCTTCTTCAAAAAAAAAATAGAGTCCAATCACTCTATTTCACCACAATCTATATCAGATAATTGCTTTAAAATTTTCTGAGCCTCATTCAGAACCCTTTTCATCGTAGAGGACTTTTTCGAAAAATTGGTACTAGCTTGTCATTTCTATGTACCGTGGCTCAAAAGTATAATTTGACACTAGGTATGTGATTAATCAATTTCCGATTTTTCCACTTCATTGGATATATTTCGATAAGTATATGATATATGGATTTATAGATAATTAAAATTTTTTGAATAATGTCTAAACCTAGAATTTTTTGTTTAAAAACATTTTTAAAATAAAAAAAGGAAAACAATATTAACGAATTTCATGTCAAACGCATAATATTGCAGTAAATAAAAAGCAGTGTTTTAACACTCGGAACTGGGCTAGCCAGATTTGAAATTCGGACAAAACCAGTACAATTAGTGAAAAAACAGTACGCTTTTACAAAAACATAACAGTTTATTCAATTCATTAAAAAAACAATTAAAATATGAAATCATATAAAATGATGAAGTATAGGCTATTTTAAAAATAATATTAAAATATTTTTATATATAAGTACATACTATTAAAATGCTTTTTAGATTATTAATTATTTGTATATATACATACATATTACATATTACATACATATTAGATTCAGCAATATCTCAAGGATCCTATTTTCGACTCAATATCTTATATTTATTTATAATATTTCTTTAACAAACTCCGATCTTATCTACTACTTTTTTGGAAGTAGCAGGGACATTGCTGATTTCTGTTCATTTGATTATTGATAAGCCATTTAGTCGTGTGAACTGAAAGTCCCAGTCTAGGACACATCTAATGCACATAAGACCCAATATTGTTTATTTAGTCATAAAACAAATGTCAACAGTATGGCATATGTAACTGTGGTAGTGTTAAGAGTCGGAAGCTATTGACACTCTACGATATTCGAGATATTCAAAGCAATATTTTTCGCGTATATTTCAATTATATATTTTAAGTGAAGTATTTGATTGGAAGACATTTAAAAGGTCGTAATCCTGACTGAAGGTTTGTTTAGACCAATTATGAGTGTGTATGTTATGCATTTAAGTGGCTAGATGTCTTAACACTATCTTCTGCTCTTACCACATACACCAGTTTTATATAATCGGAAATAGATTACAACTCTTACACCGGAGAGTATATTCTTAGATTCTCGAACCGTACAGTAGAGGTCGAAATTATTTTAAATGTAGGATATCCAACTCTGCGGATTCATTACAGAGCAGACCAAAAGTGACATTAGATAATTAGATATTTTTTGAAGTCTTTGAAGCAGTTCAATACAATTATGTAATTACTATACTACCCTATGTAATGTAAATTTTACTTAAACACATATTTGTGCAGTCTCCTTTATTATGAACAGATTTAAGCACTCTTTAAGGTTTCATTAAATATTTCGCATTTGAATCAAATCTTGTCGAATATTTTTGAAACTTCAAAAAGTAGAATATTACAGTATTTCGTCGAATGGCCTTCTCATCAGTTTCACCAATTTGTTTTTGTCCAATACTGCAGAGCTTTCCCCTGAAATGAAATACCTGTCCTGTTCTATTCACAAAGGGTGCCGCAGTAAAAAGATTTTTTTTTTAATTTTGTGTAATGAATGTACTGAACTCATTACTAAATTTTACATTACAGCGAATAATTATCAGACAAAATGTTTGAAAAAACTTGATTTGAAGAAACTGGAAACCTTATGGGCAGGGACACACTTATATAACAGATACACTCCAATTCAACTTACGTCAGAGACACTCAAATGGCTAAATATCAAACAGAGACTGATCCTTAACACATTACAATTTATTCAAAAAATGA
>QOCX01000621.1:94125-108291 GCA_005959815.1 Sarcophaga bullata | reverse complement strand
TTACCTTAATACTTGACGGTAAATTTGCTTATCAAAGTTATTTATAATTATTCCTTGTTTTAATCCTTTACAATATGAATAGTAAGACGATATCATATAAAATTTTGGTGGCAAACAAGCCTCTCCTTGATGGCAGTGATTGGTGTGTATTTAGGTTAAGGCTAAATTTTTGCTTAAGTTGATCTGGAATCGATTCCGCAAAATTTCATTTCTTAACTAGATTTTTAAGTCTTTATAACACAGTGATGCACCTCGCCCCCTTTGCTGCCTTTGTTAATCATGATTTAAATTTGACATCATTCTTGCAATTTGGCTGGCATCTGTTATTTCAGTATTGCAGTTGGGCATTGTTTATAAAATTTGTTGCTTTTTGTTGTTGTTATTGTTTTTTCATTTAAGCTTAATGCCACATATTTTGCTTTAAGCCCTTCATTACAATAATATAACAGCTTATCTGATAGTAAATCGTGTCGGTCGACGCCTCTTCTTAAATTTGAACAACAACACTCTTAACTCAAGGGGGCATTACCCACAAGCAAACCCACAAATTGTTACTGCAACGCTTAAAAATATCAAAAAAAAAAAAAAACAGAGACCTGACAGCTAGCCACCATGCATTTTATTGCAAGGCATTGTTGTTGTTGTTGTTATTGTTGTTGTTGTTGCTGTTAAAAAGTTTTTCTTACAGTTTTTGGGGGCTTCAGTTTTTCATTTTTCTTTTATTGTTTCGGTTCGTTCGTAATACTTTACTGTTTAGTAACAACACAGCGCATATAAAAATTATGAGTGTTTTTGGTTATGGTATGGTGCGCAGGCGCGCGCACGTTCCTTGTAAAAATGTTTAACATCTCACTAAAAATAGGTGTATCCCGACAAAAAAAAAACGGCACAACAAAATGTGTTTAAAGTGAACAGACGGATTTTATAATCTCTTGGCTATTGTTTGCTTGATTTTACAACTTATTTCGCCTGAAAACTACTTTCTAAAGACAATCTATAGACAGCAGACAGACAGTATGGCAGGCTGGCAGAGCAGAGGACGCAGAGGAGGCAGAGGACGGACGAACAATCATTTAGATTAACAGCCCAGACAAGAAAATATTAAATAAACTATGAGGGAGATATCTCAATTTGGAATTTCTGTAGCTGTTGCTTATATAACCTTCTGATCTGCCTCATACACAATGAATTGCAAAAAAAAAAAAAAGAAAAAAAAAACAAGAAAAAAATTTGAAATAAAAATCACAATAAAATACAGCATTTTGATATCGTGAGCGATTTTTGGCTAAAAATAAATTTATGACAACCATCAATTAATAATTGCATGTAACACAGCGTTTGGCTGGTTTAAAAGAAACATTTTCTAAATATCAGCCAGTGGCAGCCATACAATGATGAAGTCAGAAAAAAAATTCAGTCGTCGTTTTGATTCTCTACAAATAAAATTATTTTGGAGGTGGTAGTAGGAGAGGTAGAGGCTTTGGGAAGTATAACAGAATAGAAACTGAATTTTTTTTTCAGGCACTTAGTGCCACAATATTAAGGTTGGGTTGATTTCCATGGTTGCCAAGGTAGATATTTAAAAAAAAAATGTACAAGCCTAGTAAGCTTTGTGAATTTTGGGAAGAGCATCACAACAACGCTAAGTAACAACCATTAATGGCGTATTCTCTTAGGAGATGAGCTGTTTTGTTGTATACAAATAGATCAAGAAAGAATCTTATAAAGAGGAACTATTTTGTGGTATACAGATGGTTCAAGAAAGGCTCTTGGTCCCACTATGAAATATTCCGAGCCCATGGGAAAGGTAGGTAGGTATACCTGATCGTCCCTCCAAGAAATTGGGATGGATGCAGTTAGGCCATTGTGATACCACACTTTATGTGGGAAAATGCGCGACTATCTTCCAAGCGCAAGTCAATATCAATGTGCTTAATTCAACGTGAGTAGGAGATATAACTCACAGGACATAGCTAAACTATTTGAGAGTCATTCCACCATTCGAACACTTATCTCTTATGACCTACAATCAAGCTTAGTCTGAAGAAGCTGTATCAGCTGTTCGGCGCAACATCATGGTAGAATTCTTAGCAAATTATCAAGCGGGAAGGCCTTGCGAGCACGGGGATCAAAACCCTTCTGTGTAGGGATGCTCTAAGAAATTAAAGACAAAGACAGGCAAACTAGAGAAAAACTAAGAGGAGAGAGAGAGAGGAGAGAAAAAAACAATTAAAATTTTTGTTTGAAAATCCCAATACGAGGAGATCTGAGTCGTGCGTTAGACTATCAAGAAATAAACCACGGTTTAATAACTAGGTCAATAGCTATGTTGGAAGTCAATGTTATATAGTAGGTACCGATATCGCTTATTAGAAACTAGGCCACTGTTCAAACCACAGATCAGACATCTCCAACAAAACGAAATAAGAAAGAAAATATTTCTTCGGCAACTTCGTCTCAGCAGATTTCTGGCAAAAACTCAAAGAGTAAATAAAATTCGCAGGATAAAGTTTTTTTGAAATCTGTCGGTTCGCAGTCGACTTTAAAATGTAGGTCCTGCCACTCTTGTATAAAATTAACAAACAACATAAATGGTGTAAGGAATCTAAGTCGTAATACTGCCTGAAACGTGCTGTAATGACCAATTACATTTATGTGCATACAGCTGTCTGAAGTTTCCATAGACTTTGTAGGTAGTGCGTTTGGCTTATTATAAGAGAACCCGCGAGCTCAAAATTCAGCACAGAAATCTGTGTGAACTCCCTCACATCTGTCCTCTGGCGAAATCTCTGAAAGTAAATAAATAGTCATGAAAATTTTCTCAAAAATCTATTGTCGGAATCGACTTTAGATCCTTGCCACACATAAATAAATTTAACACACATAATATGGTTGGATGAAAATCTAGGGCTGTCTAAGAATTCTTTGTGTCAGGTCCTCAATTACGCGCACAAATTGACAGAGAAGAGGTTCTTTAGTCCTTTTCTTCTCCTTCATTATAATTGTGTATTCAAAGTATACTATTCTACCTGCAATGTGGTTTCTGAGTTATATTCGGGTTCAGTATAACCTAAGTGTTGTTCTGTATGTATTTTATATCGGGGAGAGATCTGTTTGGTTCTCTACAAGCAAATTCAGTATTCTATTATTTCTCTAGCAAATGAATAAAACTCTAGTGAGGGGTCATTGTGCTAAAGGACATACTTGTTGTTGCAGTCAATGTCGCTGTGTCTTCAGACCTCATATTTAGAAGTTGCCTGTCTCACTATCTTCTCCAGAGACACCTAGCATTCTTGGATAATAAATGAATGTTGTTGTTGACTGTCTAGGGATCTAAAGACCGATTTAGTGTCGCAGTAATAAGCGGATAAGTGAATACAGTAACTTGCATAAAGTGAATGCCTTACTGTCGATAATCAGCTATACATTGGGTGGCTCGGAACAAAATTGCCATAAAAAAGTTTCTCAGAAAATCTGTCGTCGGTGTCGACTTTAAACAGTAGCTCGCCACTCATGTATAAAATTAGCACACACAACATAAATGGTGTAAGAATCTAAGTCGTAATACTGACTGAAGCGTTGTAATGTACAATTACATATGCATGTACTCATACAGCTGTCTAAAGTCTCCATAGCCTTGTAGGCAGTGCTTTGGCTTATTATACGAAGCTTTTGAGCGTAAACCTCGGTGAAAACATCTCATATTAAACAAAATAAGAATATTTCTATTCGCTAAAAACATCTCAGCGAGTCTTCTGGCAAAATCCAGAGAACAAATAAATTATCAATGAAAACTTCCTCAAATTTATCGTTCGGATTCAACTTTAAACTGTAGGGCTCAGCACTCGTGAATAAAATTAACACAAACAACATGGTTGGATGAGAAGGGTGTAATGGCTAAATTAGGAAGTCAAGTTATAGACCTGTCCTCTGCTAAATTATCAAGTATATAAAGAAGTAATTCGACTCCAAACGGCCCTAAAGGCAATGGATGACGTGCAGAAGGCAACCATCCGATTTGGAAGAAGCCGAACATATCTTAATGAGATGGCAAGATATTCTTATACTACCCATGCCTGACCGAATGATTATGCGAGCATTATGGAATGGATTCAAGCTTTCCCAGAAACTGGCAGCGCCTTAAAGCACATAGCTCTTATCACCTTTTGAATAATACAATTGCATTTATTGTTGAGATCTTACACATCCCAAAACGTTTCAGCAATCATATTCTGTCCATAAATTTTAGGTTGCCTAAGAAATCTTTTGTTCAGGCCTTTAATTACCATACAAATGATAGAGAAGAGTTCTTTAGTCTCCTTTTCTTCTCCGTCATTATAATTGTGTATCCAAAGTATGCTATTCTACCTGCAATGTGGTTTCTGAGTTAAATTCGGTCAGGTATAACCTAAGTATTGTTCTGCATGTATTCATATCGGGAGAGATCTGTCTGGGTCTCTACAAGCAAATTCAATATCCCATATTTCTTTAGCAAATGAATAAAACTCGAGTGAGGCCAAAGGCAAAGCTCATATCTGTTGTTACAGTCAATGTCGCTGTGTCTTCGAACCCATATTAGAGTAACCGTATCCTGTCTCATGATCTTCTCCAGAGACACCTAGCATTGTGGGACAATAATGAATGTGTTGAATACACTCTCAAGAGGTCTAAAAGCCGCTTTAGTGTCAGTATAGTAAGCGGATAAAGTAATACAGTAACTCCATAAAGCAAGAGACAATCTATCACGTTATTTGGATCCACCAGTTAATGCCTGTTTGATGTTCTCTGGCATGTGTAAACCTTTTCTAAAAAATTTACTTCCGATCTTTATTCATTTCAACTGCCAACACTGCGCTATTGATTTTACTCACGATATTTATTAACACAGAGAAAGTTTTCAATGCTCAATACCACTGTGCTTAACGCACACTTTTCAATGACACCCTTAGTTCGATAGTTATTAATCACAGATTCGCGGCTGACTAGAATTACCGTTGATAACTCTATCTATTTATTATACACCTTTATTTGTATGTCGTTGTTGGAATTTTAATTTTTAATTGTTTGTTCCCTTCTAGCAAATTTGCGTACGCATTTGTTTGCGTAATTTTTTGTACCGTACGATATGTGTATTTTGTTGTTGTCTGCTTGTTTTGTTTGCTTATTTTCGTTAAGGCTGTTTTTGTATGCGTAAAAATATCAACTATACCCAAGCTATAGGCAGCCGCCTATTTTATCAATATATGTTGTGGATAAGGATAGCACACAGTGCCTTATATGGTTCAGTTGCAAGAGAAGTTTACGTCTTTAAAGCCATTTAACAAACTGCGGCCCGTAGATTTCCAGTCTATTTTCTAAAAAAAAAATCATCCAGTTGCTTGGATACGCTGACGACATTAACATCATAGAGCGTACCAAGCGATATGTTACTGCTGCCTTTAGTGTCCTTTAGGAGTCTTTTAAGAAGCAAAGAATTTTTTGTTGACAAGTAGGAACATGTGGCGTATTGGACCCCAAATTACGAACGATAACTATACTTTCGATATAGTCAATGAATTTGTTTATCTTGGCTCAGCCGTTATCACCAAAAATAATGTCAGTCTGAAGATCAAGCTCAGGATCACTTTGCGAACAAGTGCTACTATGGTCTGAATTGGCAATTGAGTAGCAGAGACTTCTCTCGTATGACAAAACTAAGACTTTGCAAGACACTCATACTCCCCATGCGTCTTTACAGCGCAGAAGTATGAACTCTATTAAGTATTGGGGTAGCAGCCTTGAGAGTATTCGAGGAAAATGTGCTACGTACGATCTTCGGTGCAGTGCGAGTTAGTAATGATTTCTGCATTCGATCCAACAGTGAGCTGTATGAGCTCTTCAAGGGCATGAATGTTGTGCAGCGTATTAACATTCAGCGGCTGTGCTGCTTTGGCCATGCTGCTCGAATGGAAAAGGATGCTCTGGCGAAACGGGTATTTGATGAGGAGATTTGCGAAAGTTGGCGGAGAGGACGATCTTGTTTGCGTTGGCAGGACCAAATTGAGAAAGCCCTGTCATGGTTTGGTGTGATCAACTGCAAAAGCCGCGTAAGAAGCAAAGGAGCCTGGAAGGATATGTTAATTGATTAGAAAGTCGTACAGCTATTGTACTTTTTTGGATAAATGCTAGCTTAGACCTGTTTGTTAGTATTAAAGAGCAGTTAACGCCTTAGTGGTTCTAAATTAAGTTCTCGCGTTTCAGTTTAGTTTGCTATTCAATATGATGCCAAAATATTTGGCTCTATTAGACACAGTAGAGCACGATCTTTGATACTAGGGGTAGCATTTTAAGGGATTTTTTACCTCTCTTTTGCTTCCAACATGGCAACCCTTTTTCCTAAATACATAATTAAGATCTCAAAATACTTCTAGTGGGTGTAGGCAAATAAAATAAAAAAAAACAAAAAAAAACTAAAGTTTTCTTGTATAACAATTCATTGTGTAAACTTTAACAATCATTTCAAAGTTTATTTCCTCTTTATGCTGGCCCCCAAAACTCTTTCAATATATGATGCCAACAATGAAAATTGAGGAAAGTCAGGCCAAAAGACAATGTTTTTTTATTGACACTTAACATTTTATGCCAAGTGAAGTTAAGCAAAATCAACTTTAAACACTTCTTGGACTCACTTACTGTAAGTGCACAACAACAGCACAACTGTGGAAAAAGAGTTGCATGCACTGGCACTCTAACAGAACACAACAATGGGGCAATGAAATGAATGTTCAAAGTGGTCTATTAGCCAAGAAAATATTTGCAAAATAATTTGTGGTCATAAGGTTATCAACAAATTTATTAATAATATTTTATTATTATAAACATAACATTTATTTTAACAACAACAATAGCAATAACAACAATTGCAATTGTTGTAATATTTTATTGTATTTTTGACTCGCTTAAGATTTGCTAATTTAAACAATGGAGCGACCATAAAAAACAGCAAATAATGTCGGTCGGTCGATATGATTTAAAATCTTGAAAGCATTTGTTATACATTTTATTTATTGCCAATTTTATTTGGCCAAATGCATTGCATTACAAGTCAATTGTTTTCTTATTTCATTTTTTTCGGAAATTATTACTCATAATGAGATATTTATGTTATGATAAAAGGCAGTCACGATTTGTTATTAGAAATTAGTTTCGCTTGTCAATTCAATGTTTTATAAACTTACAAAAAGTTTTATAAATTATAGCCACATTGTTTTAAATGATTTAGTATTGCGCTGATCGTGTATTCTTCTCCAAATTGATGCTTAATTAGTTGCCAGATTTTTTTTTTTTTTTTTTTTTTTTTTGTTATGAAATCTTTAAAGATTTTTATTTGCAGTCATGAATTTGTTGCATTTTTATTTTCTTAGAGAATCCATAAATTATTGCTTAAAATCGTGTGTCATTTAAATTTTAAAAATATTTTTAAATTAAATTCAAGTATTTTATGGTCATAGTGAGAGGAAAAAAAATTTTTATCGTGCATAAACAATTCTGTTCTAAAAAAATTCATGACTTGAAATTGAACTGAATTTCACTGAACTTAATGAATCGATTTACGCTTGAGCAACATTGGGATTTATTAGGCCAACGAGAAACTGCACGATAATGTCGGTTTGGCCAAAAACAATCATCTTTTCCGATGAAGCACATATTCATCTTGGTGGGTACATTAATAAGCAAAATCGCCGTACAGAAAAACCCACACGTGGCATTTCAGAAGCCAATGCACCCAATACGAGTGACTGTTTGGTGAGGCTTGTGTAGTGGAGGCATCATTTTCCCATATTTCTTTGAAAACGAGGTCAACGCAATCATTATGGTCATTGGAAACACCTATCGCGCCTTGATAACCGATTTTTATGATATTGATGTGACCGATATTTGGTTTCAACAGGATGGTGCAACTTATCGTAAATTTCATGCCACAATCGATTTGTTAACTCAAACGTTTAATGGCAGTTTAATTAGTGGAAATGGTGTTATCAATTGACCATCAAGAAGTTGAGATGTTGGACTATTTTCTGTGCAGTGTCGTTAAAGAAAGTGTTATGCCAACAAACCAATGACAATTGAGCATTTGACAGCAAACACTCGTGATGCCATTGCCAAGATACGACCCCATACACTCGGAAAAGTGCACGAAAATTGATCCGATCGAACGAGATGCTATGAGGCCAGCTGCGGCAGCTATATGAATGAAATAATATTCAATTTCTAACCGGAACTAATTTAAAAAGTTGCAAACCAAGACTGATTTCTAACGAACTGAAGCTGTCATCTGTCACGGTGATATAACGATGTTCCCCTATGGCTCAAAAATGGAATGTGGAACTGGAGTCAATTCTCATAAGCTGACACTGAACGTGTGGTCATAGCGTATTTCAGGCGGAGATTTTTGCTATCGAAAGAGCTGCACATATTATTGAATCCAGGAACTATCTCCTTCGAACATGATCATATGTGTGGACAATCAAGCTGCAATAAAAGCGTCAGATGAAAGGCCTTAAGGAATTGCAGACGGTTATATAACGATCTTTACCGATGGCTCGAAATTGGAATGTGGAAGTGGAGTCTATTCCTAAACGTGTAGTCATACAAATTACCTAACTAGGCCAGCGTATTTCTGATAGATTTTTGCAAACGAAAAAGCTGCACATATTTTTGAAACCCTGAACTTATCGCCTTCGAACTTGATCATATATGTGGACAATCAAGCAGCAACCTCAATGCTGCGAGTCCACCTCGTTAAATCAAAAAGCATGGGAGTTGCATAGACTCTCTACACCGTATATATCCACATAATACCCGCCGCCACAAGGTTTCGGGCCACTGTGGCGTATAAAGAAACGAAAGGGCGGAGAAAACTATCACAGAAAGAAGCAGAGATGTCTGAGGAATAGACAATTGCGTCTTTACAAGAATATTTTGCTACATTTTAAGAAGCAGCATGACATTCAATGAACCGTAAGTGGTGTAACATACGTGGTTGTCGAATTTCAAAACTGCTGTGTTTAGCAGTGAACAGCAGAAAAACCAAGGACTTACTTAAGTGCGACAAGAGAACGCTTCGCATTTTAACAGAAATTCTAACGGCACACTGGCAGTTCCAGTGATAAGCTTACTTCCTAAGCTGCAGTATGTGGGAGGAACTGAATCAGTGCCGTACATTTCAAAACAGAAGTAATTGGTTTTTGGGTGACAAAGCGTTTGGATACCTCGATATATAAGCATCGAATAAGCCACTGAGGAAACTGGCCGGTTTCAGCCGTAGCTCGGGGTGGTTCAAATCCACAACTAATGGATTATGTCAAGGGGCCTTACCTCACACTGGGCAACAAAATGAACCATATGGGCCACCAAATGTACTTGCCAGTGAATAGCAAGCTACCTGTTAACCGAATCTAACCCTATCACACACTTCTTGATCAGCCACTTATTATGATTGGAATTATGGACTGAGGTCATTTACATTTGTCATTGTGCGGCATTTATGAATCCCAGAAGGAAACAGCTAGATGCATACCAGGTGCCAGGAGCACGATGTCAGAAGGAGCAGAAGACATTTTATGGATACCCTATAAAGTATGAGGGGAATACTAAAATTAAACTCAAACTAAGCATGCAACTTTGAACAACATGATGACTTCTATCTCCGTGTGTTTGCTAGTATGGTAGCCTTTCTCAAGTCAAAAGTTGGGAGATCTTGTCTAGTGCTCCTAATGAAAACAAATTTTGAAATCTACTGGCGCTGTCATGATTATCCCCACATCATAATTCAACAATTTCCATTTCACATAAAGAACTTGTGGCCTAACTGCCAAAATTTCCGAAATGTGTGTTCAAAGTGTGCTTATAGATGCTGTTCCCACTATGATTGTGGCTTGGCATTGTGTTGTTATTTTTTTTCAAATTGTTTTGTTGTATTCTGTTGTATTGTTGTTTCTTTTATTATAATTTTTAAATCGTTTATTTATGCCTGAAGACCATATGAGGCCTTAAAATAATATTTATGAATACAATAAATATACATGCACACAAACACACACACATACAAGCAAAATAAAAGGAAAATATTACTCACACATAAATATTAAATGTTACTGCTGGTTGTCGTTGGTAATATTATTTCACATGCGATTTATAGGGTGGGTCAGTTAAAAGTTTACATTTCAGAATGCAATAAAACAAAAAAGGTTTGAAACTTTACTAATTTCATATTTTTGTTGTGAAGTACAGTTGTCTCGGTTAGAAATGGAACATTATTTCATTCATATGGGTGTCGCGGCTGGCCTCACAGTACTTCATTCTATCGAACCAATTTTCGTGTACTTTTTCGAGTGTAAGGATCGTATCTTGACAATGGCATCACGAATGTCAGTCTTCAAACGCTTAATTGTCTCTGGTTTGTCGGCGCCTCACAGAAAATAGTCCAACGGTGTCAAAACGCAGCTTTTTGGCGGCCAATTGACATCAACATTTCGGCTAATTAAACGGCCATCAACGTTTGACACAATAAGTCGATTGTGGCATATGTTGTCTGGCAAGTTGCAACAGCCTGTTGAAACCAAACATCGTTCACATCAATACCATGAAGAGCGGGTACGAAAAAAATGGTCCTCATGGTGCGATAGGTGTCTCCATTGCCCGTAATGATTGTGCCCTCTCATTTTCAAAGAAATATGTGCCAATAATGCCTCCGCTTTACAAGCCGCATCAAACAGTCATTCTTAATGGATGCATTAGCTTCTATAAGGCCACCAAGTACTGCAAATATTGCTTTTATCGTACTCACCAAGAAGAAATGGGCATGGCCTCTTCCAAGAAGACTATATTTTTTTTTTTTGGCAAAATCGACAGCATCGTGCAGTTTCTCGTTGGGCTATCTAGCAAGCGAAAACAAAACAAAGCAAAGCGAATGGTCATGCGGTTCAACTCTTGAACGAATTGAACTCCGGAAGGCGTTTTAACGAGATCTTTTCGCAAATTCGACGTAAACTGTTGTGTGAAAATGTTCAATTCTTGAGAACGATAGCGAGTTGATGCTAGTGGATTCTCACGTATATTTTCAGCACAGCTTCGATATATTTTTGGTGTAACGCCCTGTACGAGTAGGCTCACGTCATGGCGCATTAACAATGAAACCAGTTTCACGGACTTTAGCAATAAACTTGCGTATACCAGGCACTGTTGATCCTTCCTTGTGACCAACTGATGGGCAATGTTGGTCCATGTCTGCGACTAAATTTTGTACGACGTTTTCATGCAATTTGTGACCAAGTGACTTTGTTTTGGAGATAAATTTCCAATAAATCCCAACGTTGCTAAAGCGTAAATCGATTCATTATATTCAAAGGAGAGAATCTACTAAATTTTGTGACAGAAGAACATAAATATTGCCAGATATAAATTTAAACCGATAGATGGCCCACCCTATATACATATATATTCATTCGCATGTTATGGCATAGAAATAGTAGAGAAAATGAAAATATTCCCATGCATAAATTTCGTATGTATTTTCTAAATAGATTTATTGTCAGTTTGTTGCTAAAACTATATTTTATGAAAATACAAACATTGTTTATAAACCAATACAATGACACACTTCGAAACACACACACACATTTATTCAAATACTCATACCCTTACCCATATCACCATACATTTACTTACCGTACGTACATAGATGAACACGTATTGCATGGATTCCTACTTATGGTAGATATTGTCGGCAATAATTCAACATTTCAGTAGCCATTTTTATGTTGTTGCTGTTGCTGTTGCTGTTGCTGTTACTGCTGTTGCTGCTGCTAGTTGTTAGGCCATGCCTGTTTTGGCTAAATTGTTTATGACCTCACGTTTTTCCTATATGGACGAGGAGGAAAATTGGAGAGATTTCTCATTGCCATGTTTGTAGTATTTAACGCATATTGGTTGGTTCATACGTATTGTTGGCTGGTATAACATACGAGGCCAGAGTTGGTATACATAATAATATTTCAACAATGAATCTTGTTGCTGCCGTTTGCTGAGTTGAGTTAGATGTTGTACGATGCCGTTTGAGTATAAAGACGACAACAGCAGACTATATTTTACCAGGCCAACAGATCTACAGTTTATTAATGTGGCATATTTGCATATTGTTGTTAGTTTTACTACTACTACATTAGAAATGCATACATGCATACATACATACATACATGTGTACGAAGAAACTCTACTACCATCTTCTATGTTGCAGTATGCTTATCAACCTACCTACCACACTAGTCAATTGAAGCTAATTTTTCTTTGAATTTAAATTTCTAAAATAACTTCCAAAATCATATTATGATAGCAAGAGACTATCAGTCATGGGCCTCGAGGGTCATTTTGTTTCAGTGATCACGATGTATAGAAAAGTATTGGCATTGCGGTTTGATAACTACGCTGACCTTAATCATATTGAACCAAGTTTTACCACTTTAAAGTATATGTCCTGGTGGAACTTATGCTAATAAATTCGTAGCGTTTTTATGACTTTTTGGAAAAAGCATCATATTATCTTAGCAAGGACAACAACCACATTTGATTAAGACATGATGACTTTGGTGGAATATAATTAGGTTTGGAAATAACAAACAATCATCAGGAACTAAGTCAGTAGAATGAAGTAGTTGTTGTAGTATTTCACAGCTTAATTCATGGACCGTCTATTTAGACAGAAATTACTCAGCTCTCGGCAAGATTTTAACAGCCAATCATCAATCACTGCATATCACACAATCAAGAGCAATTGATATGCACAGTGTTACCCTTACCCAAAATGTTATAAAACATCCAACTAAGAGCTTGAGGTTAGTGTAACTCATTTACATTGAAAGCATAGAATAAAGCGGACAGGCAGGAATACAAGGAGAAGCTTACAGGACAACAACAAAGAAATCAAAAAGGCTTAATGCGATAACTTTTAGAACTTCTGTTAGGGCATATAATGTTTCTGTTAGAGTTAGCAAGAGCATATGAAGCTCTAGAGCAGGATAGATTTAGAAGATGTCATGGAGAAGGGAGGGTGGTAACTATACACATGTACATACATACATACATCCATACATAACTGGCCACGGCCCGGGACGGCGAATGTCCCGCAAGGGTCTGTAGTTGGGCCACTACTGTGGAACATCATGTACGATGGTGTACTTCGACTGCAATTGCCAAACGGGACTAGGTTTGTGGGCTTTGCAGATGACATTGCCATAGTCTCGGTCGCTAAGATGGTAAAGGAAATAAAGGAGAAGACGAACATAACGATTCGAAAAGTCGGAGCATGGCTTGATGAGGCAGGTTTGACACTTGCTGCACCTAAAACGGAGGCCGTCTTGATAAGTGATCGTAAGATAGTGGAGAAGATGGAAGTGACCGTTGGAGGCACTAGAAGAATCGAAGAGAGCCATAAAAAATACTTGGGAGTGATTATCACGACAGGTTGAACTTCAAGGAGCACGTGAAATTCATCAGCGAAAAAGCAACTGTAATCCAGGGAGCACTGACGAGGATGATGCCAAACATTGTAGAACCAAATACATTTAAGAAGAGAATTATATCGAGGGTTGTAGCCTCGATCATGCTATATGCTTTCCAATAAGGCCGGAAGCACTCTCCGTGTGGACGACAAGGAGAAACTGGCCTCGGTGTATCGTCTAGGCTCGATTAAGCGGATAAGTGGCTTCAGGACAGTGTCTGATGAAGCGGCACTGGTATTGGCAAAGACAATACCGATGACATATTGGCGGATGAGATGAGGCGGATAACTATTGCGGCCTCGAATACACAGGACAAGTAGCGGCTGTAATAGCGGAGGAACGAAGGACTTCAATACACGAATGGCAGTCACGAGAACAATTTAAAGAAAAGGTGGACATTTCGCCTTGTCCCTGATATAACCCCTTGCATGGAGAACAATCATTTCGAGCTGGTCATGGATGCTTCAGGACTGCACAGATTTGAACATTTGCCCAAAATGTGAAGATGAGGAGGAAGATGCGGAGCATATTCTAACATGCTACCCCAGATTTAAATGGCCCGGTAAAACGAGTTTTGTACCAAAACGGCTTTTGGAAGAGGTGATGAATTCAAGGATTCTACGGAGCC
>QOCX01000621.1:63093-88983 GCA_005959815.1 Sarcophaga bullata | reverse complement strand
ATCTCACTTTTTTTTCTTCGATATGCTGATTTATCTGCATATACAGCACAAGCGATTTTTTTTTTTTGTTTTTTTGAGACCAACACTCAGAAGATGACTTGCATTCATAAGGACACTGTGTTATATTACGAAAAAGTTAGCTTATAGGAGAAAGGAAGGAGGGGTAGTGTGGGATAAACTTCTTAATGACTTGCTAAACAGCCCAAGTCACTCTAAATATGATGCACGATCAATTTTTTCCTTCAAGACCAACGCTCAGAAGATAACTTCTATTCATTTTGTGCATTGTGTTAGAATATAGGCGGAAAGAAAGAGGGGTTATGTGCCACAATATGTTCTTTTAATGACCTTGGTCACTAATTTTTAATAATTCTTACTTCCTTTTTTCTATCGTAGTTGATCACAAACAATGTCATACGAAGAGTAAGGCAATAAAAAATACCTAGAGGCTCTGGTAGGAGTCGAATCCACACCCTCGGCAATTGTAGATCATAGCGACATAGTCATCTCAAGTGGAAGTGATACGAAGTTGCCATTGCAATCATGCCATTTAGCACTGTTAAAGTTTTTCTTGTGCGGTATTATTAAGTTGATGAAGCCTCAAACCACTTAAGGCTAATGTCACCAGTCCAATTTAGCACAATTTATGCACCAAAGTCATGTAAGTAGGTAAAGACGCAGTAAGACTACTAGATAGTGTATTGGCTTATAAGACGTGAGGCAGACATCTCAATCAAAATGAAATAAAAAAATTATTTCTTCGGTATGTTCCTCTCAACAGATGTTACTCTGAGAAAAACTTTGAGGGTGAATCAAAATTGCCACGAAAAGTTTCGCAAAACAATCTGTCGTTCGGAGTCGACTTTAAACTGTAGGTCCCGCCTCTAATGGGTACCATAAGTGGCCTAAGAAGCTAGATTGTAATATTTTCTGAAGTGTTTTATTGGTCAATTATGTAAGCATGTATCTTTTCCAATTCTACTTTCATTTCCCTACTAATCACATAACACCAACTGTTTATGACTTCAGCAATGAAGGTTTTTTTTTTTGTTGTTTTTCCTTGATATATTCACGTATTATTATTATTATACATTGTACTCTGACTGCATGCACACGTTCGAACTTTGTTTGGCATGAACGAGAGCACAGAGAGCAGTTGGAGAGTTTTGTTTTAATAGATTTGTTGTAAATTTTAAGAGCCCATATATCATTATGTGGTATTATTGAAAAATGGCCAGAGTATGTTGCTTTGGTTGGGCTCTCTTTTTTTTTCCGCATAGCTTTTTTTTTTATTTTTTTTGTTTTCTTTTTTTTTTTCGTTTTATTTTGTTGTTATTATTTGTTGTTTATTGTTTTTTTTTTTTTTGTTATTAATGACCTACAGAAAATATTATTAAATGGATTATATTTGCATTGACAATAGAGATGCAGTTTATCTTGAATGCAATTTGTTATAATCTATGTGGAGTTACTATTCAGATTCAATACAGGAGGACAAATGAGATAAGATGGTATTACATAACGAAGAGGGGACTTAGCGTAAATTATGCAATTATCATTGATTATATTCATTTTGAAACCGGGAATGGAATGGGGGGGGAACATTTTAAAGTTTATTGTATAAACTCTGATCAGAACTGTATTAGCCATGGCATGCTAATCACGACTAGAATAATTACATTGAATACAGGGAAATACTTTTAGTTTGTGTCCTGATTTCGTTTACTAAGGTAGAAGATAAAATGTTAATCGATACAATGGTTATTGACAACTCAGTTCTGTGATGAGACTGATGTTTTAATCAAGCATTGAATCCAAGGGATGGCCCCTAATCATGCAAAGCATAGTGATGGAATAAGGAAAATATGTTATGGGATAGAGGACAAAGGCAGTAGCGTTCATTGACCTGAAATTTGAATTTCTTTATATTATAAATGGCAGCAAAGACCTCTGCAGTTAGGGAGTTCAAATTATGGATAGTCCCACTAACAAGCGATTTCTGTCTGTAATGCAGTGCGCGATCCACTGACCAATTACCCACAATTACCCACGGATGTGCTCTGCGAAAAATATCAGTGCTACACGTAAGTAAATACGATTTTACGGAACAAGTTCCTTTAACTCGCTCGAACAAAATCCGTTGTAGTTGCGACAATACTCCAATGAATCAATAGAGTTGGATATCCTTTGCCTTCTCCTATACGCGGTTGAAAAGTATTAAAATAGACATTAAGTCACCGGCCCATACATGAGAGTTGTATTCCATTATCGGTCTGATATAAGTGGTGTAGATAGCAAGGAGATCAGTTAAAGTAAAGTACTTCTTGCAGCGTCATAAAACACCGAGTCATTTGAATGCATCTTTCGACATTTGAAAAATGTGCCGACTCCAGCGTACATCACATGGAATTTTCATGCCCATCAACATCAAGAACGTCTGACTCATTAATATTTACCCCATCCATAACTACATCTGAGCCACTATTATTGCTGCGCTTGTGTACCAAGAGCATTAAAATTAGTCCGATTCATACCATTCGGATATTAATTGTAGCGTGGATGTGACACAATCCCCAAAGGTCTCGGTCTTCCATTTAGAGAATATGAAAGACAAATATTTTTGTCATCTGCAGGAGACTACATTGAATTAGAAGTTAAAGAAAGAAGAGCGTTAATGAAAATTCGAAATTGTGTTGAAGAAAGAACAAAGCCTTGCGATACCTCTGAGTTTAATTTGAACTCGTTTAATGGGTTGGATCTATAACATCCGGAATGTGTGATTCCTGAGAATGCTTGAATTAAGTCTAGAGGACTGTTTACCAAAAAGAATAAGTAGTTGCAGCATGCCAAACACTGTCAAATTCATAGCCAAAATCACTCGGCGGTCCATATGGCCTATTCTGTTTGTCAGTCTGAGGTAAGCCCATTTTTTTATTATCCTTTAGTGGTGGGTTTAAAACAACCCGAGTTCTGGATGAAACTGAACAGTTCCCTTAGTGTCACATTTGCCATCATTTTGTCGTCCAAAAACCAATGACGTTTGTTCTGAAGTTTATGGCACTGTAGACTAACTCACTCTGTTTAGACAATTTACAACTTAAAGAAGAGTAAAGAAGTGTAATATTATGTGAGTCATCCATCGGTCATTTCGAATCTGACAATACTTATGTCATTCCATTCTGTCACAAAATTGAGTATCTTATCTCCACTGAACATTATGAATCGATTTATGCTTGAGTAACGTCGGGATTTATTCGAAATTTGTGTCAACACGATGATGCCGATTTTGACCAAAAAAAAAAATCATCTTTTCGTATGAAGCTCATTTTCATCTTGGTGGGTACGTTAATAAATAAAATAAAAAAAAATATATTTAGGACTCAGAAAACCCACACGTGAAGAACCCACACATTTACTGAAGCCAATGTACCCATTACGTGTAACTCTTTGATGCGGCTTGTGGAGCAGACACATCATTGGCCCATATTTCTTTGAAAATGATGACGGCGCAACCATTACGGTCAATGAAGACACCTCTTGCACCATGATAACCCATTTTTTTGTACCCGCTCTTCATGGCATTGATGTGAAAGATGTTTGGTTAGAACAGGATGGTGCTACTTGCCATACAACTCATACCACAATTGGGGTATTGCGTTAAACGTTTGAAGACCGTTTAATTAGTCGAAATGGGGATAATAATTGGCCGCCAAGATGATACGATTTGACATTTTTGGACTATTTTCAGGGGGGGGGGGGTGCTGTTAAAGAAAATTATTATGCCGACAAACCGGAGACAATTGAGCATTTGAAAGCTAACTTTTGTAATATCATTGCCGATATACGATCCAATACACTTTAAAAAATGCATGAAAATTATTCCAATCGAATGAGGTACTGTGAGGCCAGCCGTGGTAGCCTTATGAGTGAAATAATATTCCAATTCCGGCTTTTTTTTATTACTTTGACTTGGTTATGCCTTAGTCTAGTAAGTAGTGTGTTGGCTTATTACCATTGTTTAGGCATCAGAACGAAATTTAAAAAAAAAAATATTTATTCGGCGTCTTGCTGCAGCAGCTTTCTTACAAAACTGTGCGCCATGAAAAGTTTCTCAAAAAAATCTGTCCTTCGGAATCGACTTCAAAACTATAGGTCCCGCCACTCGTATATAATGTTAACACGCTCAACATAAGTTGTGCGAGAAACTAGATCGTAATCCTGACTAAAGGACTATATGTATGCCCTACAAAATGCATTGTCAGTTCGTTAACGTTTCCCTAATTCGGTAATTTAATGTTTCCGCTAAAAAACATATGCTTTTGTCTGTTTGTCTGTTTGTTTTTTCTTTTTCAATTAAGATTTACAATATAAAAAGAAGTGTTAAATGCAATACATATACAAGCCATGCTACATACAAATTCCAAATAATAATAAAAGTGTTAAGATTATCATGCCATCAGCAAGATCTGATCTCCAAAACAACAACAGCATTTTTATCGAGCGATGATGCAGATGTTTCACAATTCTGTTGTTGAATGAAAGAATTGACGTCAAAAATTAATTCGCATCGTCAGATAAAACTGTGAATTATTTGAAATATTTGACAGACAGTCATGCTACAACAAGTGTAAATGATACAAGCGGACACAATGTAAATGAGAAAATTTTCACCTGCCATCCACAATGGCATGACAGTCTTAACATAACATTACTTATGAACATGTTTGAAGACGACAACTAAGATGTCTATCTTTTTAGGTCGATTAATGTGGTCAGTTGTTCTGCTCTTTTTTTTTTGTGTGTTTTTTTTGGGCATGCTTTGCTTAATTTTAAGAAAAGACTATGAAAAGCAAAGAAGAAAACGAAAAGAAAAAGATCGTGACTGCATATTGAAATGAATGTTCTACCCAAAGCTTTAACCAACAAAAAAGAAGCCCATCATACAGGCCACAAACTGTAAAAACAGGCTACGGCAGCAATATTATCAGTTGAGATAAGATTGGTGAAGAGGAGGCATGCACTGTAAGTAAAATATATCCTCGTCGTATATAATTTTTGCATATCACTAGCATTGATCAGCAATGAAAAATACGTTTTTTTTTTCTCTCTCTCTCTCTCTCTCGCTCTCTTCTCTTCTCCTTTCTTTCTTTTTATTTCATTCACTTTGCAGCACCAACGTACAACTTTGCAGTTGATGGTAGTGGTGGTGGTGCTGTTATAACACTGTGTGGCTCCTCTAATGTTACTTATGGCGCTGGCACAAACTAACCACCACAGGCCGTAAATCATGATCATGATCGAAATGAAAAGATATGAAAACAGTGATAAAATTGGAAGGGGGGGGGTTAAAAAGAAATTTTTTTTATAATTTTTTTATATTCTTCTCGTGATGGGGAATTCATTATCTCTTCTCTGTCTTTCTCTGTGTTCCCCACAGCACAACATGTAACAACATTTAAATAATTTGATGGCATAAACAGGTTTGTTGTTAAATAAATTTCCAATAGACTTGGGAGTTCAACGCTGTAATTTCAAACTCAGCGGGAGCACTTTGCTTAATTGCCTCTTGAATATCTTTATACTTTATACTTATGATATTCGATTTTGTTTGTCTGTCTGCCATTGGCTCTGCCTGTCTCTTGTTGGTATGTCTGTTTAAATGTCTATCTTGCTTTGGCTGTCTATCTTACGATTTTGTTGATGCCATAAGCTTGACAAGCCAATTTGACACTGCGTGTTATGTGACATTAATGTTTATACTTGACTAAGATTTCATACTCATCATGTACATCTATACCTTCAACGAATTATGAAATGTAACCAACTACCTTTATAACGGTACTAAGATTTTTTAATGAAAATAGTTCCAAAGGTAAAGGAGTACCACTATTATGGACCTCTGAATAAATATTTGCTTCATATTTCATGGTCTTACGTCTAATAAAATAACACACGACCTCCAGGATTAACTAGTCTTATCTAGGTACTGTGGATCCCTGCCCCCACAGGCCATCCCCTTATCCACAACTCATGGGATCGGAAATGGAGGAAGAAATTTATGTAGTAAGGAACAGGAAAAATAAAAACTCCTCCACTGTGGAGGCCGAGACCGGGACCCGTAAAAATCTGTGTACGGGTGTTAAGCCGACGCCCAAAGAATTGAAGGACTTGGTTAGCCATAAAGCAGTCCAAGAACCCTAAACTTCTCAGCAGCAGATACAACAATCAGTCAAAAGTTATTAGCAGGACTGAGGTTGCTGAAAAATCCGGACTTTCGTCCAGCAAAAGTGGCCTTAGAATTGCAAACGATGACCTGGCATCGAAGCGTATACAAGAATCTAAGCAGCGGTACAGGCAACGATTGAGTTCTAGGCGAGTTCTTGAAAGAATCTCAAAACCGAACGCCGTGTGATAGTTTTAATCACTGGCCTGAGCCAAAAACATGCTTTCTGAAACAGAAAATGTCAGCCATGAACGCAGCTGGCAAAAGACAGCAGTCTACGGAGAGTAATGCAACGCGTCTCTAAGCGATTGGATAGTGGCATGGATGAGATACTGGTCCCTCGAGTGTCCTGGGGAAATTTCTGACTATCGGCGACATTGACTATATGATACCGCGATATGACTTTTCAATAAAATTAAGGACGATCATTCCAGATAAAGAGGTCTGGGCAAATGGTGCTGTGTACTTCGTACAGGCATCTGTCGAAATCTTAACGGATGGATTAAGCATTACTATGCTCTCCGATAGCCAGGCGGTTATCAAGAGTCTGGGCTCCAATGTGATGAACTACAAGACAGTCTACGGTTGCCGAAAACATCTAAACAGGGAGGCGGAAAGATGTAATGTCCACATTATTTGGGTTACGGAACACAATGGGTAACCGGGTAACTGCAGAGCAGCTGAACAGGCCAGATGCTGAACAACCATCGAACTCTCTGAAAAATTATTGACCATTGGATTCCCTTGAGAGCCTGTAAGCTCATGACTGACAACGTGGTCACAGACTCCATCAACCGCAGCTGGACAGCTTCAGATACGGTCAGATCGGCGCACAAAATTTAGCCAAGGTTGGATAGAAGGCGCACTGCAAGGCTGCTTAAACTGTAAAGAAGCATGCTCGGTGCAGTTGTTGGAGTCGTGACGTGGCATTGCATTATGGGTATGCAGGCAAGGCGCATTGGTCTGGGTTACCTCGCAACTGATTTCTGTAGAAGCTGCAGAGATGAGGAGGAAGAGGAAATTATTCTTCATCTACTGGGCACATGCCCGGCACTAAGTCAAAGGAGAAAGAGACATCTTGATGTCCACCACATCGATAATCTAGGTGACTTGTCGAACACTGACTTCGGCAGTTTGATTTGCTTTATTGTAAGCCGTAAATGGCGCCAGGACAAGGAAATAAATGACATGAACTGTGGTATCACCATGAATCTCATATGGCCTAAGTGTGCTCATCCGAATTCCTTTGGGCGACAGCCACCTCTACCTACCTACCTACCATGAATTCGGCTGATTCTTAACTAATGGGATTAAATGAGAAGAAAAATTTCGTGAAACATGAAAAGAAAGTGATTATCTAGTTGGTCACATTATTATCTTGTATTTTCAAAGCATTGCCAATTCAAGCAGCACTTTCAATATGCTCCAACAGTATTCGCTGTTTTTTTATTTTCAATTTTCTTTACTGGAAATAATTTATTTTGAAAAAAAACTCTTTTTTTGTGCTTCTTTCTATCCTGACATTTTATAATTTTTGTTTTGTTTTTGTTTTTGTTTTTCGTTTTATTTTCATTTGGCGATTAATAATTATCAACAGTTGCCTCGACGGTGGTCTCCCACTTTGAAAAATCACTTCTCGCTGTTTTCCTTTCCAACATTAACATCATTTTTTCCTTTCTTTCTTTTATCATTTCGTTGTTGTTGTTTTTTTTATTTTTTTTATCCCAAAAGACTACAAAGAAGTCGTTTTGTTTAACACACAGTATTGGTGTTGTGCGGTAGAGCAAACACAGGATCAGGGACTTGGGGTTTTTTTTTTTTTTTTTTTTTTTTTTTTTTTTTTTTTTTTTTTGGTGTTTCTTAATAAGTGTCTAAGGCCTCAATTCATAATATTTTGTGTTTTTGTTGCTGTTGTAGATGTTTTTTAAATTGGCTGCCGCTTTACTTTTAAGCTGACATTCATGTTGCAGCTACTAATATTGCTGCATACCCTCAATATCTCCCTTGACATTTAAATTAATGCCTTTGCATGTGTTTATATGTTGATTTTCTCTCTCTCTCTCTTTTTTTTGACAGAAATTGAATTTTTTTTCGTTTGTTTTATTATTTCATTTCGTTCGGTTTCTTTTATAAATTATTGGTTTTCGTTGCCTTCTGCTAAGTTGTTATTTCGCCTGTCATTTTGTCATTTTAACATCTTTGTGTTGTTTTATACTAATTTTTTAAAGACAAAATCCATTAATTAACTTTTAAAAGGGCATTCAAATGTTGTTGTTGTTGTCTCCTTAAACAAGTGTATTTTACTCGTATATATATGTATACAGTGAGCGTCAAAAGAAACTACATACTAAGAACAAAATTCTAACAATCGCCAAACACAACTTCACCACTTTTTGTTTTGTTTCAATTTTCTAAACTGGCAATGAAGCCATTTTAAAATAAAAATAACGGTAATTTATTCACTTACATTTTTTTCTAATGTACAGTTTCTTTTGACGCTCACTGTATTCATATGTAAGTATGTGTGTTTCTTTTTTTATGACATTCATTCCATTACTCCCTATATATGCCCCAAATTTATTTATGACTTCTTGATAATTTAAAACAAATGCTGTGTATGTGTGTGTGTGTGTTGTTTTTAATATAATTTACGATGTTATTGTGATAGTTTTTAAATGATGCATGGCAAGAGAAACGTTTGCAGCAAATACAGAAATTAATAAAGCGTTGCATGAAATTGGATGCGTATTAAAGGAATTGAAACCCTCTATTTCCATAAGGGATTGGATTATTACATGCTTCATAAACTATTTCTTTCAAATATGTTATATATACAGTGTAGTATGGGTATAACGAACTTATTTCCAAACAGTAAAGCTGCCACGATATGGTAGAAACGGTATCGGTACAACATCTTCGATGCAAGTGCCTGAACTTCAAAACAAACATCATGGGTTTTTCGATGGTAGAACGTTTGAAGATCTGGGCACTGTGGCGAACAAGCTGCTAAGCAACTGCATAAATTCACACGAAGCTCGCGGTCTCTCAAACCCACCACTAATGAATTATGACAAGGGGTCTTAGCTTACAGTGGTTGACACATTGGACCATATGGGTCATCCAATGATCTTACTGGTGAATGGCAATCTACCCGCTAACCTAACCTAAGCTAATGATAGCCCTCAATAATAACTTCGGAAGAATTTTCCAACATAATTTAGCATAAAATTTCCAAGGATTACAACATAATCTTTTACTTTTCAATGCTTTATACCCGATATTGTTACTTAACACCATAGAAGACTGCTGTTTTGACTGAAGAGTGGACTCATTGAACTGTACTGGACTCATTTAATGATCGCCTTACAGTATGAAGTTTTCGATTTGTATTAAAGAAATTAATTTATGCGCAGCAGTATAGTTTTACACACTGAAACTGGCATTGATACAGTCTGGTCGGTAGTGTGTTGGCTTATTAGAAGTTCCAAACCCCAGTCCGAAATAAGAATAAAATATTACTTTTTGCGTCTTCCTCTCAACAGATTCAGTCAAAAACTCTAAGATTAATTAAGATTGCATGGAAAAGTTTCCCAAAAAATCTATCGTTCGGAGTCGAATTTAAACTGTAGGTCCCGCCACTCATGTATAAAATTAACACACACAACATAAGTAGTGTGAGATGCTAGGTCGCAATCCTGACTGGAGTGTTGTAATGACCAATTTAGTATGTAAGTACATCCACTCTTAACACAGTAAAGCATGGTGACGATTGTTGTATGGAATTCATTTGGAATTCTAGAATTTAATGTCGAGTCAGGAGAACAGATTAGAAAAGCTTTTTCGTGTGCAGATAGTTTCGAATTTAAAATCTAAAGACGCAAACCCTTATTATTAGTAGCACCACTTTTGCCATTAACAGGGCAAAATGTGCTATTAGCAGAGCTTCACAGACATTAGTTAATACGAATCTGAAAAAGTCAAGGATTTTATATGTGTGTGTTGCGGACCTCCTTGAAGGAATTGGCCAGCATTTAGGTCCAATGTGATGCCACAATTAATTCTATGCTGGGATCAACCCTTCCCTAGAGAAAACCAATCCGTGTCCAAAATTAATCTTACTATTGCAACAATCTTTATATAAAAGGGCTCGCCACCTCGTGACAAGAGCAGGCCACTAACGCATGAGATGAAACACAGCCTCTCTTTCTCTTCGTCAGCCCCACATAGCTCCTGTAGAAGACCTTAGTTGGTGTCTTTCAAAATGCCCACCAAAAGGACAGTGGCCCGTACGAATCGCTATAGTGCGATGGATGGCCAAAGGATTTAAGGACAGAAGTGAGTCAGTCCTCTTCTTGTTTACATATGTCGAGCAGAGTCTGGCAATGTTGCGCTTACCTTCTTCCTACCAACGAGATGTGAAGAGACTTACACTGCTGACTTATTTTACTTTTATGTATTTATTAGAGGGGATAGAGGGGTTTCAATCCTTTTAAACTTTAATATTCGGTTCTTTCCGGGAAAAGGAGATCTATTACCCCGGTTCCAAAACAATGCTCCACATGGATACCATCCCTTAGTGTTGGTTTTATTGTTTCTTCTCACAGGCACATCCGTAGTTTAACTCTTGATAACGCCATTTCGTTGCTGACTACATACGTCAAATTTATTGTCATTTATTCAGCCTGCTCTGCCAACGATTTGACAGCAATTTTCATCGAAAAACCACCGTCAGTGATGATATTCATTTCTGGATGCATAGATACGTGAATATACAAATCTGTGGAATTGAAAACGATACTATTTCACATGAGATCCAAGGGAGATCAATACATTATGAAAAGTCACTATTAAGAGTGAATTTTGGTTTGGCTAACTCATAGGTCCGTATACGTTCGAGAATGACGTTGGTCAGGTCATCACTGTCGAGTGCTTTCATCCAATTATAACCACGTTCTATTATCTTGTATTAGATGATCTGGGCAGAAACGTTATGTGGTTTCAAAAAGACTTTGCTATGTACTGCATAGATCATGCCACATAGAATATTCTCCAAAAGCGATATAAGAACTTGGTCATCTTACGTGGAGGTTCCATGAACTGTTAACCTAGATCGTGTGATTCTGTTAGATGGTTTCTTTTGGTGTTTTCTTAAATTGCATGTATTAGTGAGTAAGTCATAAACCACAAGCCAATATAAACCACGACATTGGTCAAATTTATCCTGTTTTATAAGCCAGAGTTATGGAAAATTAAATATTTCGGTTGAGCTCTATACACTATATATACCAGAGGTCAGCAATAGGTATTTAAAAAGATGAGTAGAATCGAATCATACTCATAATTTCTAATACTTATACGCATTCATACTTATTTTAATTTCATATTCATACTACTCATATTCAAAGTTTGAAGTAGCTGTACTCATCATTACTCATACTTAACGACTATGCGCATGAAGTTTTTGGTTTCTACTGCTCCATGACTCAACATTTTGCAAGAAGTCAAAGTTAGTAGGTTGAAGATCGTCGAAGGGACGACACTACGGGATACCTCACTAGAGGTTGTGATGTTTGCTCTGCGGTCTTTGTCTGCTTTGTGTTTTGGGTTGGGTGTGTGGGAGTCTTTGTTTTTGTGTGCCGGTGTTGGTGTAGAAATGGCCAACGAATCAGCTAAGGGACTTGAGAGATTGTGTGGGGATGAGATGATTCGACATCACTGGAATCATTTATGCGAGTCATTTATAGGATTTGTAAGAGTTGGGGGATGAGAGTCTGAGTAGGGGTAGGCATGGGGGCATGAATGAGAACGGGGATATTTCGAAGGTGTTATGAAGTCGAGTCAACGGTTGTCTCGGGATACTCATTGCAACGGTGGTTACTTATAAATGCATGTTGTGGTGAGTACTGAAGGAATCATGAAGTTAGTAGTAGTGTGAAGAGTTCAACTGTGGGGGACTCACTCTTACTTAAACATTTCGCGTTGGGACGTAACTTGATGAGTAGCGAAAAGTGTTTCTTGCTGATCTCTGAATACATGACATACATTATTGGTCATACGAAGCCCTTCAATCAGGATTACAACCGAATCTGGTCTTACAGCAACTTATGGTTGTGGCGGGGGTGGTAAGTTACATGGAGTGGAGGGACCGTACAGTTTATGTCGGATTCGGAGGGATGGACAGATTTTTGAGGAAACTTTGTTCAGATGGCAATGTTTCATTAACGTCGGCGGGGGCGGTGTGCCAAAAATTTGCTGAGAGAAAATCGCCCTAGAAATGTTTTCGCAAATTTGGTTTTGTTGGAGATGTCTGACCTAAGGTTTGAACTAATAACACAACACACTACCGACTAGACTATGGCGACTTTCATACATTATATCCCAGGCAAAATTTTAAACGAATAAAAAATTTCCAGCACACTTTTCTATTATAATTTAAATGTAGGAAGCGTACTCCATTCAAACAAAATTGAAAGCCCTATGACCCTTTTCCAAGGTCTGTTATAACCTAGAAATTTGCAATAGAGATGTACAATACTGACTATTGTTTCCTCTAAATCATGAATAAACTCTCAAAAGTATTTTTTTCAATTTCAATCATTTCATCGTTTTAATGAATCTCTTAGTAAGAAACTGTTTTCTGTTATAAATTATTTTTCTTAGCGTGTTTTTATTTAATTCAGTGATGGTGTGGCAACAACTTCCCGGAAAATATCAAAAAAAAAAAAAAATTGAATGCAACTGAAACAAATAAAGCCGTTGAGTTCCAGTTAAGCATTTTTCCATTCAGATTTATGAGAATTTTAACACGTTTTCGTTTAAATATGTAGGTTTTGTGTTTCACCTCCCTTTCCCACTACATTTCCTAACGAAATTACTTGCTCTGTTAATCTCATGTTTTGTAATTATAATGATTTACTAGAGATTAAAACAGAAATCCAAGAAAGAAAGAGAAAAAAGCAATGAAAATTGCTTTCATGTTGTCATAAAGTAAATCATTTCTCTCTTGTTTGTTAGTCAAAGGCAGCAGCAGCAGCACTAAATGAAAATAGAATTATCTTAATAATAATAGCAACAACAATAATAACAACAACTATACGTATACTAGCTGCTGTATATCCTCACTTTACACTTGAGGCAGTGACTACAAGAGGAAAACCACTTACAGCCGCAAACACTTATTGTCACTTGTTAGCAGCAGAAGAGCCAGTCAGACAGCCAACGAGCCAGCCAACCAGCCAGCCACCGAGACATGTTGGAAAATGCTGACTAAAGAAGTCAGCATTTTCAATTTAAATGTTGCAGCATTTGTTGGAAAAACAAAATAAAAATAAGAAGAAAAAAAAAAAACAATCCCCCATAAAGGGCGTTATCAACACCTGCAATAAATAAAATGAGTTTCTACCATGAGTTGCTTCCACCATAACGTTCTTCTTCTTCTTCTTCTTCTTCTTGTCTTCTCTGTTATTATATTTTATCATATTTTTATTTCGTTTTTGTTGTTTTTGTTTTTCTATTCTATTTTGTGTAAATAATTTTTATGGTTTTAAAAATTCTTTTGATCTTGCGGCACATTTTAAACATTTATGAGTTTATAGCTGTTACTACTACGTATAATAATACAAGTACATGGCAGTAATAATAGTCAACAATCTCATCATATTTTATGCTGCATTACTATTTACACTACGCCAACCAGTCAGCCAGCCAGCCAGCCAGACAGTCCGTGAGATTCTGGAATAGGCAAACATTTATTCTAAGAGGATGCCAGATAAATATTTTGGTTCAGAAGTTCTATTTCCATAATGGATAACAAGTTTTCCGTTTTACTAGGAGTATTAAGTACTCTAGGGGTTATGGATTCAAATATTAGTTGACCTAGGTAGGTAGGTAGAGGTACGTGTTCATCTAAGGGAGTCATCGGAACCACTTGAACCACCTAATGAAGCAACTTAGACAGTCAATGTCAATTCGTGACAGTTCCTCCAGATCTTCCACATGGTAAGCACTCAAGTACTTTTTTCTCCTCTCACAAAGTATCGAGCATGTACCCAGAAGGTGAAGGTCAGTCTCCTCCACTGCCTCATCGTCTGCAGAAATCATTAGCAAGGTGTCCAGGACCAATGCGCTTAGCATGCAATGCTCTGTAATGGAGGCCCCCCGTATTGAAGTCATCATAGTCTAGTAGATAGTGGGTTGGCTTATTGGACGTAAGGTCAAGGTTCAAACAGCAAGTCAGTCATTTCCAGCCATCGAAATATGAGAATATACTTCTTTGGCGATTTCCTCTCAGCAGATTTCTGGTAAAAACTCTTCTGAGAAAAAATAAAATTGCCATGAAAAATTTCTCAAAATCCTGTCGTTCAGAGTCGACTTTAAACTGTTGGTCCCAGCACTCATATCTAAAATTAAGACACACACAACATAAGTGATGTATGAAGCTACGTCGCAATCCTGACTAAAGCGTTGTAATGGCAATTATGTTATGTAATGCCCCGTAATGACTACAACAATCATACTGAGATTACCCCTCTGGAATTTAAGCAGATTTACCGTACGCTCTTTATCCAGTCTTGGCCAGATATTCTGAGCAGTTCTAGTCATGCCCGAGGCCGCTCATCAGTCGCTCACGAAATCGATCAATTATGAGCCTACAAGTTTTCTTAGGAATTCCTAGAATCGAGAATTCATCGGCAAGTTTGATGGTTGCGCCTCGCCTAGGCAGTTCATCCGCTCTGCAGTTACCCAGAATAATACTGCTACCTTCTTGAGATATCTGTGATAGATGTACACCGCGTTGGAGTTCATCATGCTGGAATTTAGAGCCTTGATAGACGTCTGACTATTAGAAAGTATGGTAATGCTTCGCTTGGAGATGTTTCCGTCTCCAATAATTCACGCCGCAGGCTGTATTGCCAATACCTCCGCCTGAAATATGAAACGGTGGTCTGGGCTTTATAGAACTGACTGGGTTATCCAACCGATTCCGAAAAAATTCTACTTCTACAAGCTCAATTAAATTTTGAAGCGTCGGCGTAAATTTGCACGGAGTCCTTTGCGAGATGGATCGCACCATTTTTACAAACTTCGAAATTGATATCCTGAATCTCTTCGTGAATTCGTAACGCGATGTCATATGGTCACTGCTCCCGACAGCCCCAATTTCTTTCAGAATCTTTACGTGCCTAATATCAGATTCATGCCAGATTTATGGTTCCAGTCCCCCAGAGACTCCTGCTTATTTAGTCACCACTAAAATACTGTACCCTACTGTAAAGGTCAAGCGAAAAGACGCAGGTATAGTGCGCTTAGCACTAGTGGTGACACACCGGCAGATCTTTGCAACCGCCGTATTAGGTTCAAATTAGTATTGCTATGAAGGCATTCCCACTAAACTAGGCATCAATTCCCATCAAAAAATCACCTTCAATGATGAGAACCATTTCTGGAGGCAAATAAAATTGAAAAATTTGTAACGATACCACTGCACATAAGATCCAAGACCGTCCAATGTATTCCAAAAATACACGAGATTTTCGACTAGCGAGAAAAACAGGTCGATGATTTTCAATTGTGGAATATTCTTACATCGCACATGTATGCTAATAAGCCATAGAGTACAGTGATCCTCAAAGTTTACCTAACCTATGCAACCGGACCTTTAGAACAGAAGTTCCTAGTTGGAACTCAAAATCGAATGTCCGATATAGAATGTTATAAGGGCCTCCTAGTTGAGCCCAAATTTAACAACATTGAGTCTTACTGTCACTATCCTAACCCTTTCCTTTAACAGAAGGTGACAGGGGAGACAACTGAGTATAATAAATAATAATTTGATTGAAGTAAAATAGAGTGGCATGGGTGTTTTCATACCATCCATCAAACGATTACACTACGAAGCTATGTTGTGTTCATCACGGCCCAATAGAGCTAATATTTGATGTCTGGTCTAAGACTTCAAATCTTGTCTACGACGATTGTGCTAAGAGAGCTTGGGATCCTAAATACGGATAATTCAATCCCTTTAACGATTTGTAAATTGCAAGTTAGGTTAGAGTGGTAGCTTTGATATCAAAAGCTTACTTGAGCACTCTTAGAGACCCATTGTGACGCCACACCTCCAAACCAGAGAGGAAGAAGTTGGTCACCGCAAGGCTGCACAATCGTTTTGTAAGAAGCATCAATTTCATTTTGCAAGGACATTTGACACTTAAATGATGTGAATGAATGAATGATGAATGTGCACCATTCAGTTAGAAGCTTTAGAGCCAGGTTGGATCGCAACAACGGAATATGCGAATCAAAGCCTAATACCAACAGTATTTTATATTGACCCACATTTCTATGATAAATCGCACGATAAGCACCTTTCAATTTGGGGGATTCAAAACCATTTTGCATCTCAAACAAAGGTCATGCGGATCAAAACCCGATATCAACCGTAAGTTGTTTCAGTCCACATTTCTGTGATAGTCAGCCTAAAAGTTAAAATTTTAGTCACCATGCCAGTAAGGAAACAAATATCAAATTTATAATTACTCAGGATGCTGTTAAAGGACTTGCACTGTGACTATAGTCTCGTCTATGAGGCTTCAGTAAATATCGTATTCTGCAAACCTTGGTCTGTCCTATTGCTCTTTAATATGCCTAGATAGTATTGAGACCAGAGATCAGCAATGAATAACTTTTTCGCTACTCATAAGTACTCAAGAAATTTTGAGAATGAGTGAGTCCACAGTATTGAAATTTAACTACTCTGATTCATTCGTTCTCACTACAACGTTCATTTATAAATACACGTTGCAATGAGTATGAGTACATCGTTGACATCGAACTCATAACATTCGAAATATGTTTGATTCATGCACCTACTCATGCAGATTCATTTAGAAAAAATACTTATAATATGTACTCATAAATGATTCGAGTGATTCGGATCATTCATCAAAATTTACAGTCTTAGTTATTGTTGCATCTACAACAAAAGAAAAAAGACACACAAGCAAAAAACACAGAGCAGCAAACAAAGCAAGCACACAACCTTCTAGTGAGTATTGTAGTGTTCGCAGGCGATTCATAATTATTTTGTGATTCTTGGATATGTTGAGTCATGGAGAGTAGAAATCAAAAACATCATGCGTAGTGTGAAGTATGAGTATGATGAGTGCTTCAAACTTTGAATATGAGTAGTATGAGTATGATATTAAACTAAGTATGAATGTGTATAAGTGTCAGGACTTATGAGTCTAATTCGAATCTACTTATCGTTTTGAATACTCATTGCTGATCTCTGATTGAGACATCCAAAATATAATTTTTTTTCTTTTTGGATTGTGATAAAAATAAGTCTGGCAACACTAAAGCAATAACATTATAGTCATTTTTATTATTTTCTGAAACAATTACGATTCAAGAAGAAAAATTATTTAATGATGTTCTGACGCTAGAAACGTTTGATAATATTTTTCATTTCAAGTTAATGTAACGTCAACAAAAATTATTGTACGACGACAGACATACATACATATCTGTATGGAGTATGTGTTTATTGCCAGATCTTGTGGCTGGCATTTGTATGAGTATTAGGGTATGATGTATGTTCCGTTGCACATTTCATAAAGTTTTTTATGACTCCAATGAAACAAAAAAAAAAAAAGTTAACAAATCAACTAAAAATAATGAATTTTTTTTGTACGCTCTAGTTTTTGTTGTTGTTGTTGTTGTTAGTAAAGTAATATAGTTTTTATTTGTTTATATTTTAGTTTTTATGACGCTTGAAATAATGTGATAATTAGTATAGACCAAAAAGGCAAAAATACCGACATACTATGCACATGCCTCTGCCTCTGTTGTTGCATGTGGCCCTACTCAAAACAACAAATATTTAGTGCCGTAGACAAACAAGCATGGACAGATATATTATGAAGTTCTTTCTCTTCTGGTTATTTGCTGACATGGAATCATTTCATTTCATTTTCATTTCATTTCATTTCAATATATTTTATGAGTACGAGTGCAGTCAAGACTCGTATAATATTTACGTACGCTGGTCTATGAGGCCAAAAAAAAAGTAAAGAAAAGAGAGAAAATCATCAACAAAAGCAGAAAAAAAAAGAAATACAAATCCTGCTGGGTATTATTTATGGCCAACAGTGTTGGTTGGTCTCGTCTGGCGGTGCAACTTCAAAGGTTATATGGATTGTAAAATAATTGTTAGTGTTTGTTGTACATTTTTAGCGTGTTGTTAAAACAGAAATATGGGGCCATAATTTACATTCGTTGCTATTTTTTTTTCATTGAAAACGAGAAGGTAATAAAACAAGAATTTTCGTTTTTTTTTCTCTGAAATGATTACAGACACCCACATTAGAGCCCATGTAGTGCAGTACCAGCTCAGTTCTTATTATTTATAGGGCTCGTTATGATTTATTACCAGATTACATGTTAAAGCAACTTGTTAAGTTTCATTCGTTCGTTTGCTCGTTTTTTCTTTCTTTCTTTTCTTTTAAAAAATTAACAGAAATTTATAAAAAAAAAAAAAATTCCAAGAAATATTTGTAATGCATATGGCACCACCATATCCACTTGGCCTTAGAAGATAAGTTTCTTTTTTTTCAGCATGCAATCCATCAATGTTGGAATCTAAAATATTTCTGTTATTCTATGTACAATTAAGGTTGCTATTGCAAGCGAAATTATTTAACAATGCCATGGTTTATGATGAATTATTAATTAAATTAATTCACCTTTTAAATTTAACACACTCTTCTAGAATAATAAAGAAAAACAAGAGCCCTTAGAATACAAAACTTTTAAAAATTTTTCGATTTTAATTACAAAATTCATGTGGTAGTTTAGGGCACAGAGACTGTTCTCTCTCATACTCAAATTAACTGAAATAACCTGCAGCTAGCATATACTGCTGATAACAGTCCATGCTATTGAATATACTGAAGACCACTTTGCAGCCAGGCGACTGCTAGAGCTTTGGTTTCTAACATAACGAATTCTAACGGCGGTTAATGCCTGTTGCAAATCTCTCAGAAAGTTAGCAGAGAGGTATGACATTCTTAATATTTACTTACCCGGACAAAGTGGTATTCAAGGTAACTCTAGAGCGATTGAACTGTTGAACTCTCTGTTCAGCTCTCTACATTGGGAACCCCTTTGAAAATTGTATGACGATTCGGCTACGATGAATGACTGTTGCAAATCGCTTAGTAAAATAGCAGAGAGAGAGAGAGAGAGACGAAATTCGCACATTATTTAGTTACCAGGAGAAAGCGGGTATTCCGTGAACTGTAGAACGACTGCCCTGGTTAATTCTGACACAATCATTGAACTCTCTATTGAGCACTCTATCTCTTAAAGCCTTGCTATCTCTTAATTGTTTATAAAATGTAGGATGTTTTGCAAGCGGTTAATGCCTGTTGCGAGTCTGTCTATAAGACAGCAGAGAGGTACGACATTCAAAATATTGGTAGTGAAAAGTATTCTAGGTAACTCTAGAGCAAATGAACTGGCTTATCCAGGCACAATCATTGAACTTCCTGTTGGGATCTCTATATTTTGATCCTCTTTAAAGACTTACGAGTTTATGATTGTGAACGTCATATACTATGTTGCGGATACGGTTAATGCCTATCTCAAGTCTCGCAATAAGATAGCAGAGAGGTACGACATTCACACGTTATTTTCTTACCAAAACAAAGTGGCCTTCTAGTAACTGTAGAGCGACAGAACTGGCTAATCATCGAACTCTCTGTTGAGCTGTCGATATAGTAGACCCCTTTGAAAACTTTCGAGCTCAAAATTGTTTACGTCATGTAGGCTATTTCGGATACGATTTATTCCTGCTGTAAAGATAGCAGAGCGGTACGACGATCACACATTTCGTGGTCAACAATGACCATTCCCTGCCCAACACTTAGTATGCCCCCAGAAAATTCTTTGTGCAATAAAAACTCTTAAATCTATCATCCGTAGTCCACGTTAAACTGCCGGTAACTTCACTCATGAATAAAAGTAACACCCACAACATGAATGGTCAGAGAAGCTAGGTCGTAGTCCTGAATAAAGGGTTGTAATGACCTCGTATGTATGCACGTATGGTAGAATTGTTAATGTCATGTAGGATGCTTCAAAACTGAAATTCCTTTCCTTTCCTTACTTTTTTTCCTTTACCATACAACTTTTTCCCTGGTATTACAATACAATAAACTGCATTAGTAGGAGTTCATCTTCCCGGTGTTGGTCTTAAAAAAGAATCGTTAAGGACAGCATATCAGGCCAAAGCTGAATAAAGGCCTCACAGAAAGAAGTACACAAAGAAGTTATTGGAGTCATAATTGGATGCTACGTCGTGAGTAATTATGCGGGACGAATCGGTTTTGTAAACACAACAAACGACATCTGGGGAAGCTATAAAGCCAGGTAGAAAACTTGAGAAAAGGGAAACTTCCTAGCCGCTGACAAGTTGAGAACCTTTCTGTGGAGTCGGTGGCAAATATTTAGAAACAGAGGATAAGAATTTCCATCTCCTGAATCATGAAAAACGAATAGATTTCGCACATAGACAAGCGACTTCTGATGGAACTGTAAAGACAAGGAAGAAAATTTCTCATCATTGGACAAATCATGGCATTGAGCATTTCAATGAGCCTGCAAAAAGGAAAATTTCTTAGCCACTCAATCCAGGATCTTTCTGTGGAGTAGGGGGCAGATATTTAAGAAGGGAATATAAGGAGAGGTAAAGGAGTTTAAGGTAATCAAAACTTTCTTTGGTAAATCACAATAAGAGGAGATCTAAGCCATGCATCAGATCATCCAGCAATGAACGGAAATTGATAAACGGTATTTGGTTGGCTTATTAGACGTGAGACCACAGATCAAACCCCAGGTCAGACATGGCGAATAAAACGAAATATTTCTTCGGCGCCTTCTTTACAGCAGGCTTCTGGCAAAAACTCTGAGAGACAAACAAAATTGCCATGAAAAATTTTCAAAAAAATCTGTCACTCGAAACGTATTCAAAACTGTAGTTACCGCAGCTCATGTATAAAATTAACAACCACAACATTAGTGCTTTGAGAAGATAGGTTGTAATCCTAACTGAAGAGTTGTAAGGATCAATTATGTATGAATGCTAAGCGATACTTTCAAAGGGCATTGTAGACTCAAAGTATACTAAATCAGAATGAAGGTTGTTTCGAGCTCAACGTGTAGATTCTGTGGCGATGAGAGCTAAGCAACAGAATACATGCCTGGAACCTATTATCCATTAATGAATCCAGACAAGAAACACCGGAGTGCAGATACTAGGCAGGGAATTATTATTGCTGATAACGAGCAGCATACTAAACTTTGTCAGGAGATACCATAGAGACACCCCGTTGTCTAGTAGGCAGTGTGTTAGCTTATTAGACGTAAGGCTACGGTTCAAACCCCTGGTCAAACATCTCGAATAAAACGAAATATAAAAAAATATTTTTACGGGGATTGACTCTTAGCAGATCTCTAGCAAAAAAACTCTGAAAGTAAATTGAAAATGCCGTGAAAAGTTTCGCAAAAATCTGTCATTCTTTATTCATTCCTCTGGCGACTACATCATTCTTGATATCATTTTATTTGATTCCAATGAAAAATTAATTTCTTTTTTATTACATTCTCCGGTTTCTTATTACTACACTAGGCTTCAATATTTCATTGGCCATACGAAAGCTTCATTTAAGACTCTGTAGTCTATCATCGATTAATAGTTACGACTTAAATTAACGATCAAAACTATTTTTAAATGTTTAACTGCCACCGAGTTTCGCTTTAATTTACGTTTTATCGTTTTTATCAAATCAATTGCAATACACACGTTTGTATGCATTTTAATGTTTTACTCTGAGTGTCTAATAACAACATTTTGTCGAGTGTAAAAAACCCAAATTTTTTTCGCTTGCATTCTACCGCTTTTAGCCTTTACCAGCTTTGGTGACTATGGCTTTTATTTATTATCGCATACAGTTGTTTGTGTTGTTGTTGCTGTTGTTGTTGTTGTTGTATGGATTTTAATATAAAATTAAAACATAAATCAAAATATTAGTTGTTATTTAACATGTAATATTTTATGCAGATAATGGAGAGAATATTTAAATTTACAGCATAAACATAAATTTTATTTTTATGATAAACATGTTTTTCTATTTTAAATATTTATGGATTATATTCATTATATTGTATGTGAAATTGTGTGTGTGTGTATACACAAGAGTAGAAAAAAAAATATATGAATATGCATACCAATATTACCAAAGCAAAGGGGAAAGCCGTTATGGGATTCGAATTTCTGGGAAATGAACTGCTTGCCACTGTGTTACTGTTAACGAAGTTGTTGTATGAAATTGAATTTTACACTGAAAAGAAGCAACATGGTCAGTTAATATGACAAGGGTTTTAGTTGGGTTCAAGAAATTAATGCAAAACGATTGCAAAGTAAAAGTTATGGTTTTGAGATAATCAAGCTTTACCTCACGCTCTTATAAAACTTTATTTATTTCGAATCTGGCAACTTCCAGAACGTAAACGTTGATTTGTTATAGCTATTCGACACATTTACTTGTTTAACTAGACGTTGCAACCCTTTAGCAAGGATTACAATCTATCTTCTCCAATAATTCATGTTGTGTGTGTCAATTTTATCCATTATTGACAATTTAAAATCGCCTTCGAACAACAGATTTTTGTAAGAAACTTTTCATGGCAATCTCAAAGATTTTAACAGAAATCTGCTGACAGGAAGTCACTGAACAAATATTTTTTTATATTTTATTCTGTTAGTGACATCTGACCTGGGGTATGAACCGTGGCCTCACTTCTAATATATCAGCACACTATCTACTATACTCGGCGGCTTCACGCTCTTATAATACTTTATTTACTTTCAATCTGGCAACTTCCAGAACGTAAGCATTGATTTGTTATAGTTATTCTGTTCACTTGCGCATACTTACTTACTTAATTGATCATTACAACCCTTTACTAAGGACTTCATACCAGCTTCTCATCTCATTCATGTTGTGGCTGCTACTTTCACCCATAAGAGACGGAAGTATGTTGTGAAAATATTTCGCTTCATTAACCTTATTCTCCAGCGAATTAATTACTTCTCTAGTAGAAAAATTTTTTGTTGTAAGCGTCGAGAGGATTCGTAGGAATTTGTAAGATAGTGGTGTCAACAAAGGTGGATGTGTGAGACTGTTCAGAGACATATCCGAGGCATTTTTGTAGTAAACTAGTGCTTTTTCAAGTCTGAAAAGGTATTCCTGTAGAGGTACATATATCCCCTGTATCGTCTACTCCTCCGACATCTCTGATCCTTTTCGAAACAGTTCGTCCGAATTTTCCTTCCCCAGAACCCAGTAGAGGCTTGTGTTGTATTGACATAAATGGTGTAAAGAGTCCATGCAACTTCTGACATGCAACTTCTGATTTGACGAGATAGCTGCTTGGCTGTCCACACATATGATCAAGTTCGAAGGCGTTAGGTTCCCGATTTCAACCAGAAGTGCTGCTTGTTCAATAGCAAAAATCTCAGTCTGAAATACATTGGCCTAGTCAGGTAATCTGTATGACCCGTTAAATGGCAGTGTATTGGAATGTTCAAATACATTACAATCCATTAGTCAGGATTACGACTTAGTTTCTTACAACATTGCGTGCGTTCATTTTTGTAGATGAGTGGCGGGATCTACAGATTAAACTTGACTCCGAACGACAGACTTTTGAAAGACTTTTTAATGGCAATTTTAAATACTCTTAGAGTTTTTGCCAGAAATCTGTTGAAAGGAAGTCCCCGAAAAAATATTTGTTCATATTTCGTTCATATTTCGTGTTGGGGCCTCACGTCTAATAAGCCTACAAACTACCTACTAGACCACGGTGCCTGCCGTGGTGTTCGAAAGTGTTGTGATAAAGAAAATTGAAAGGAAGATTAATAATCTCTGTCTGTAACCAACTTATAAATCATTAGCTGGTCGTATACAACAAAAGGTTGCATTCATAGTAGTTGGAAGGTTTGAACACAGTGTTGTAATTCAATTTCGGCAAACGTTTAGCCATCAAAGAAAGTGATTACAAAGCCTCCACTTAAAGTATTTAGAAATTCACTTGCTTTGCTTATGACAATTTCAAATGAGTTCGCTTAATGGTTCACCCTTTAAACGTATATAGGCTTATGTTATGAATAAATGGCTACATTTAAAACTAGTAGCAACAGACAATATCCTGTTGTGAGAGTTGATTATTATTAAGATAATATTGTGTAAACCAAATAGCCAAACAAACAAGTAGACAACTAAACAGCGAATAGACTAACAAATGAACTCAACCTAACTCAATTGAATGCAACTTAACTGAACTGAACTGAACTCAACTTAACTTAACTGACTGACTAATTTTGGGCATTAAATAATGGGTTACAATGTAGTTTGTTTTGTGGTTTAAAAATGATTAAACAAACGTGTACTACACACACACAATTGTATACATGTATAAATATTTTAAGATATTCATATCCATAACGGTGTATAGATATTTATATTAACATATACAAGCATACATTTTTGTTGTACAATTTATCCCAAAAAAATATTTGCACAAATCACATGTGCATAATCGTCGCAAACATTAAAGTTAATTTATGCAACTGAATTATTGATCAAAAAAAAAAACAAAAAAATGCATTTGTATAGGTAGGTATGTATGTATTTGTGCAAATTATATTTCAGTTTGAATGGTTTGAAGCCGAAAATTATGGAATTTATTTTAAATTCGTTATTTATACTCGTATTTACATGCATGTTATCTGGGCATTTTATGAAATATGAAATGAAAACAATAACAACAAAAACAATAATAATAATTTGTAATAATTCTGTTACTAAATATATGTACATATGTATGTATGTATACAAACTAACTAATTTATAACTTTAAACATCCGGCAGTAGTAGTAGTAGTAGTAGTTGTAGTGAATAAATTATGAATTGTATGGCATTTTATGGAAAAAATAAATTTATTCTACAACCAACCATTTGTTCGCCTGGTTTTTATTTTGTGTAGAGAGTTTTATTGAAAAAATAAATTATAAATAAATTGAAGATAGGTTATGGCATTCAAATTTATTGTTTTCTTTTTACCAAGTTACAATCCCACCCTGGACATACACCATTATTTGGAAATGGAAATTGTTAGTTTACTTTTATAAAAGCGAATTAAAAGGCAAGCTTAAATGTAAAATTATATCGAATAGGTAATCTAATATCTCGTGGTTATATCCCCGGTTTTAATATCTTGAACAAAGAAATAAAAAAAAAACTTTTTTTTTCTGGGCAACTTCCCCTCAACAGCTAACGCTGAGAAAAACATTGAGAATAAAATAAAATGACCATGCAAATTTTCTCAAATCTGTTCTTCGGGGTGGACATTAAATAACAGGTTCTGCCCTGCCACTCATGTCTGCCGAAACTTTTTCGATTAGGTCTTCTCAAGTCTTAAGTGTGTTCTAATAAGTTACCCACTCTTCAGAAATTAGTATTGTTACATTTTTACCTTTTAAAAACGTTTAAAATATAAGCTCGTAGATGGCAAATAAAAAAATTAAAAATAAATTTGGTGTTCAA